>PISX010014083.1:13094-57127 GCA_004024625.1 Mellivora capensis | reverse complement strand
ATTTCCTGACTTGTTAATTTTAGCCATTCTGACTGGTGTGAGGTGATATCTCATTGTGGTTTTAATTTGTATTTCCCTGATGCCGAGTGATGTGGAGCACTTTTTCATGTGTCTGTTGGCCGTCTGGATGTCTTCTTTGCAGAAATGTCTGTTCATGTCCTCTGCCCATTTCTTGATTGGATTATTTGTTCTTTGGGTGCCAACTATCTTTTAAAAGGTATTAGCTACAAAGTATGTGCTTTACTATGGCTTTGTTCCTCTGATCCACAATCTTACCACAAACCTCTCCTTATCTCATCACACATATATATCTAACTTACACATAAGCTTGGATGTTTATGGACAGGATAAAGTACCCTGGAGAACAAAGATGCTAATACAATAAGGTCGTAACAGTCAGAAAGGTACTTCTAATAACAAAATCTTGAGTACAAGGCAGCGATCACCTTGAACTTCATAAAAATGACAAAAAACAACACTGAGAAACACAAAACATCCAGACATGTTACAGAGAATAGAAGACTAACAAGACTACAGTCACATATACATAGTGCCTGAATTAGGACAAAAAAGTAAACTAAAGTTGTTCAGTCATCTTCCTAAATGATAACTAGGGCAACGGACTGGAGGAGATGGGCACAAAGCTCTTGTCCACTGGGTATACATATTGCCCTGCTTTTTAATCTTATAGTTAGGAAGTCTGCAAATAAAAATAAAGGGGAAAAGCCAGTCATGGCCATGATTACTGCAGAGTACCATTTAAAAACATTTGAAAGGGGTGCCTGGGTGGCTCAGTTGTTAAGCCTCTGCCTTCAGCTCAGGTCATGATCCCAGGGTCCTGGGATCAAGCCCTCATCGGGCTCCCTGCTCAGTGGGAAGCCTGCTTCCCCCCTCTCATTACTCCTGCCGTGTTCCCTCTCTCACTATGTCTCTATCAAATAAAATCTTTAAAAAAAAATAAAAACATTTGACAGTTTACAAAATGCTTTTCAAACCCATCATCTCAGAGGTATGCTTTCTGGAGTAAAAGCTAATGCAAAGGAATTCATGCTTACCACAAAAGACAGGCTGAAAGATCACTCTAGCCATCTCAGAAATTTAGAAGACACTATTCCTCAGATTATTTATGACAATGATTCACTCGGGAAGATGTAGAGCACTGATTAAATAAATGGCATGAAGCTAGGACTCTAGGAATGCCTTTGCAAGAAACTTATAGTTGTTTAGAGTAGTTTAAATAAAGTATTTTAAGAATGAGATTTGTAGGGGGCACTTGGCTGGTTCAGTTAGTAGAGCATACAACTCTTGATCTCAGGGTTATAAATTTGAGCCCCACACTGGGTGCAGAGATTACTTAAAAATTAAAACAAAAACAAAACCAAAAAACCTTGACTTTGCAAAAAAAGAAATAAAATGATTTAAACTTTCAAGAAAGCATACAAAATTCTATCACATTCTCTCTAATGGAAAAATATGGATTTATTATGGAAAAGTTCTCAACTCATGAATGTAAACTGAAATATTAAAACATTATTACGCAGAAATTTTCAGGAATTCAAAAAACTTCTATTAAACATCTAACTAAAAAGAGGCACAAGAGGCCTATGTTGTCTTCCAGTCTACAGAGATATTTATATAATTTTAAAAACCTTTTCTATTGCTTTTTAATCACACTGAGCAATAAAAGCAGTTATTATCCAGGGTGTCTGGGTGGCTCAGTTGGTTAAGCGTCCGACAGCTCAGGTCATGATCTCAGAGTTGTGAGACTGAGTCCTGCATCGTTGAGCTCCACACTGGGCACGGAAGCCGCTTAAAATTCTCTCTCTCTCTCTCCCTCTCCCTCAGTTCCTCCCACCCTTCTGTCTCTCCAAAAAAAAAAAAAAAAAAAAAAAAAAAGGCAGCTATTAATCCCTGAACAAGATGTTATTAGTCCTTAATTTTTCACCTCTTGTGAGATTAGTATGAGAGATGAGTCTTTGTCACAAAAGCGACTCTGAAGGTAGATCTCTATTAGATCAAAGACAACAGTTTCATATACTTTCATTTCCCCAAAGATCTTGCTGAGTTGTCTTTTTTTAACTTTTATTATGAAATTTTCCCTACATCACGAAAGTAGACAGACTGATACAACAAACTCCCTATCAACTCAGCTTCAATAACCACCAACATTTTGTTCTACTTGCTCCACCTCTCCTCTCTTACAGCACTTAACACTGTAACACCCACCTCTCCAGATATTTTTCCCTTATGTTCTGTGATACTGCTTTTCTATTCTTCTCCTCTGACCATGACTTCCGTGGTTCACCATCTTCCTATCTACTGCTTACTCAGTTTGGGAAAAACAAAAAATCCAATGGGATTTTCTAACTCTTTAAGATACATTACTTATTGCTTTAGACTAGAAGAATTTCCTTTTCTAAGTTTATCTTCCATTACCAGCTTCTAGGACAACCACTAAACACTTAAAATTTAAGTCAGGGTGCACCTGGTTGGCTCAGTTTGTTAAGTGGCTGGGCCAACTCTTGATTTTGGCTCAGGTCATGATCTCAGGGTCCTAGAATGGAGCCCTGCATCAGGCTCTGTGCTCGGCAGGGAGTGTGCTTAAGATTCTCTCTCCCTCTCAAAGAAGTAAATCTTTGAAAAAAATTTTAAATTAAAAGTTTAAGTCAGTTAACACAACCCAAGGCATTCAATGTTTTTCAGACCCTAGACCTCAAGGCAGATAGGCACATGAATCTATTGGCACCTGGCTGGCTCAGTCAGAAGAGCATTTGACTCTTGAACTGGGAATCAGGAGTTTGAGGCCCACAATGGGTACAAAGATTACTAAAAAAAATACATAAACTGAAACAAATAGTACATTATATATTAATTAACAAACAAACTTAAAAAAATAGTGCTGGGGTGCCTGGGTGGCTCAGTCAGTTAAGTCCCTGTCTTGGGCTCAGGTCATGCTCTTGTGGTCCTGGGATTGAGCTCCTTGGGCTCTGTACTCAGCAGGGAGTCTGCCTGTCCCTCTTCCTGTGCCCCTCCTTCCCTACCGGCCTCCTCATGCTCTCTCCCAAATAAAAAAAAATCTAAAAAAAAAAAAAAAAAAGTGCTGAATCTAGGGTAATAGTGAACAGCTGATACAGATCTCTGCTCCTTCTAACAAAGGCCCAAAAGATACCACAGATCATGATGCCTTCTTATATACCCAAAGCTTATATCCCAGCTTTCCTAGAAAAAAAAATTTAACAGTGCAATGATGGCCCTAGGATTCGGAACTCCCTGCTGTTGGAAAGTGGCAATATATATTTATATTCACTTTCTATAAGCTGAAAGAAGTACTAGCAATTCAGGTATCTTTGTCCTAATCTGGAGAACTGCAGTCAGATGAGCTAAGAGTCCTGAAACATTCATAAATATTTCCTTTCTTACCCTGAGCCCTGAATTTTTTTAAAGTTTTTTTTTTTAAGCTAATCTCTACACCAAAGGTGGGGCTCAAATTCACAACCCTGAGATCAAGAGATGCATGCTCCAGCCACTGAGCCAGCCAGGTGCCTGAGTCCTGAATTTCTGACCCTCGTTTATTCTTGTAGTAGTCTAAACTTTTGTTTTAGTCAAACTAAAATTCTGACAATTAATATTCATTCTCCCTTATCTCTTCTCATATTCTATAGTAAAGCAAAAAGTGAACTCTTACCTTGTTTCATCCTTGGGTCTGGAGCCATCATCACTCTGTGAAGCACCTTTAACATCAATAAAATTTACACAGAAAATGAGATTCAAAAAGTGTTTTTTACCTTCTTCCTAAACATGCAAAGCCTTTCATTAAATATTGTAGAACATACTATAACTTAAATTTCAAGGAAAATGTGATATATGTTCACATGATTGAAATTAGAAATGTTTTACCAAAATGTTGTTCCAATGCTTATTACATGTAAGAGATGTCAATTAGTCAAGGTATTATTACTCATATCCTACTTATGCCTTTTAAAACGTATGTCTGCTTGATTCTTTTTTTTTCTCAAGATTTTTACTTATTGTTTGTTTGTTTGATTCTAATTCAAATCTAATACTTCAGCCATCTTTTATATTCCAAAAACCTCACAAAAAATTCTGATCATGAGGATAATGGATAAAAAACACATTCTGAAAATAAAAAAAACTAGTAACATCTCTCTAATGCAAGGGCCTGGCAAACAACTACAAGAACAGGAAAGGTACCAATTAATCTCAAAGTGGCAAATTAATGCCACAAATTTCACATTTTCTTCAAATTTTATTCATGGGAATTATTCTGAGAATTCAGTAAGGGCCTGTGCACTAGAAAAATATTAAAGAGTAGGCACAGTGATTGTAGCAAAAATAGTAGGCAGAGAAGGAAAAACTATAAAATGCAGAAACAAGAATTCAAGTTTAACAGTCTACCTCATTGTAGTTAAAGAACAACAGTCCCTTAATACAGTCATAGTTTTAAACAGTAAAATCATAACTGCTATTGCTCCAAGGCATAATTAATGAATAATTCATTTTAAAAATGCTGAATCACCACTATATTATATCACCTCAGCAATGTTGGCAGGTATATCATCTTGTCTAGAAATATTACATTTTAAAAAGTGGGGGCTTAAAATGTACAGCATAAGGAAATAAAGTCAACAGTATTTTACTAGTGTTGTATGGTAATGAAATATTCAGAAAAGACAAATTTTTGGAGATAAAATAGGTAAGTGGTTGCCTGGGTTTAGAGGTGAGAATAGAATTTTGTGTAAATAAGTTAAGAGGGATCTTGCCAGGGGGATACAAATGTTCTAATCCTGATTTACAGTAATGGCTGGATCACCCAAATTACTAAAAATCATTAAATTGTAGACTTGCAATGAGTACATTTTATGAAATATAAAATACACCTCAATGAAACGGTTAAAAATGGTATTAAAAACATGGTACAATGAATGCATTTTAGCTAAAAAGGGCACATTTCAGTTTTACAAGAATTATTTTTAGGGGCTCCTGGGTGGCTCATTTGTTAGATATCTGCCTTCCGCTCAGGTCATGATCCCAGGATCCTGGGATCAAGCCCTGCATCAGGCTCCCTGTTCAGCGGGAAGCCAGCTGCTCCCTCTCCCACGCCCCCTGCTTGTGTTCCCTCTCTTGCTGTGTCTGTCAAATAAATAAATAAAATCTTTAAGAAAAAAAAACCCTTATTTTTATATAGACTATATTCACCTAAAATAGCTGATGAGACAAATGAAATC
Organism: Mellivora capensis; assembly: GCA_004024625.1. Lineage (NCBI taxonomy): Eukaryota > Metazoa > Chordata > Mammalia > Carnivora > Mustelidae > Mellivora > Mellivora capensis. The sequence continues at coordinate 51,881 of PISX010014083.1, read as the reverse complement.
AGAAAAGGAAATAAAAATATACAGTGTTACTAAAATCAGACAATTAGAATCCCACCTATCTCAAAAATTAAGAAAGTCATTTGGAATATTCTTTTTAAATCTACCAATAAATGCCACTTCTAAACTTCTTATACTGCAGAGAAGCATAGTATTTAATCACATGTACTCTGAGGCCAGACTGCCTGGTCTGCATCATAGCTTCATCATGTACTAACTTCATGACTTTAGAAAAGTACATTTAATTTTCCTGTGCTTTTTATTTTACCTCACACAAAATGGAGACAATAAGGATACCTACTTCATAGAACAGTTGTGAGGATTAAGCATAAATATTTAGAGCAGTGCCCAGCACATAAGCCTTCTATAAGTATTACTTATTACTGTCTCTCAAATTTGCCTTTTTTTTTTTTTAAGATTTTATTTATTTACTTGACAGAGATCACAAATAGGCAGAGGAGGAAGGCAGAGAGAGAGAGAAGGAAGCAGGCTCCCTGTGAGCAGAGAGCCCAATGAGGGACTCGATCCCAGGACCCCAAGATCATGACCTGAGCCGAAGGCAGAGGCCTAACCCACTGAGCCACCCAGGCACCCTCAAATTTACATTTCATCAGTAAATATAGACAAGGGCCATTTTGTTTGATCTTTTATTTCACTTCAATACAGAGGTGAAGACATAACTATGAACTGTATGGCATAAATTAAATAGACCTAATCTTTTGTTTCCAGAAAATAGTTTTTTAAAAAGGCACAAAATATCTGACACTTATACAGTGAATGTCCAAGAAGGAAACAATGGCCATACTTAAAGTTTGCATTTTACAAATGTATTGTTCTTTTAAAGCATTCCTACTCTAAATTTCCTCAACAAAAAATGATCGTTTTTCTAAATGCACACATATTACCCACAGGACACTTTGGAAGAACATCTACAAAGATCTCTTCTATTCAGTGAGCTACCCAAAAGGGCTTTCCTGTCACAAAATAACTAGCTGGTAGATGAAGCTATTTAACACACTGTTCTATTTCCTGGGTGCCTAGCAATCTTAAAAGCCAAACAAACAAGTGAACTGATATGAGAGCAGGAACAGGGTGCAGTAAGCAAATATGGGGGGGGGGGGCGGAGGTTATCCTGATGGCTATTATCAGCTCTGAGATGGATCAGAAACAAAGGTCTGGGATCCTCTAAAGGAGCTGAAGTGTTCCTAGGTATGTAGCACACCCTGGCACTACCAGAAGCAAAAGAAATTTTCTCTGGGGCAATTAATCCCCAATTTAGGCCCCTAAGATTCCCAAAGACTACAATAAAAAACTGGCAATCAAAGAGTAGCAAACATATACGAAAACAAGCCTCAAGGAAGGAGAGACATAAAAACATATCTCCAAAGATTTCTGATACTGGAATTTTCTTTTTATATATACATCTGTTAGAATTTTCAAAACAGAACATAAAAACAGAACATAAAAAAAAACTGTATCAAAAGAAAATTAACAAGGAAAAAACAAAAAACTATCAAACAAGCACCAGCAATTCCATTCCTAGGAATATACCCAAGAGAAATGAAAACATATGCACAAAGAAACTTGCACACAAATGTTTATAGCATCATTATTTATGACTCATTAATAGGCAAAGGTGGAAAAATAAGTCACATGTCCACCAGTGGATGAAAAGGATAAACAAACTGGCATATACATACAATGGAATATTATTCAGCCACAAAAAAGGAGTACTGGTACATGCTTCAACTTGATAAACCTCAAAAACAATATGCTAAGAATCCAGACACAAAAGGTCTCATACTATATGATTTCTTCTTTATAATATACCAATAGGCAAATCCAGAGACAGAAAGCAGATTAGTGTTTACCAGGTGGCTGGGGTGGGGGGCAGGGGGGGATGGGGAGTGATTATAGAATGGACAATGGTTTATTTTTCTGGAGTAATGACAAAGTTTTGAAATTAGAGGTGGTGGATACTAATTATGAATACAACAAATGCTACTGAATTGTATTACTTTATAAGGTTAATTGTATGTTGTATAAATTTCACCTCAATTAAAAGAATCACAACAAAAAGGGCCATATTTAGAAAAACAATAAATGCTATAAATCTGAAAATGCACATATCAATATGTACCAACAATTCCATTTCCAAGTATACTTCCTACATAGACTCTTCAACCTGTGTACCAAGAGACATATAAATGTATAAATGAAGAAATATTCAATCTATGACTATCTATAATGGCAAAAAACTAGAAAGAGACCAAATGTCTTTTGACATAAAAATGGATAAATTGTGGTATATTCACCTAACAGATTATCATACAGCAATGAAAATAAGTTACAGAAACAGTAATATGGATAAATCTTAAAAGGCAAAATCTATATTCACAGAGCTCAAGAAAAAGGGCAAGTAATACACTGTTTAGGGATATGCATATGTATTAAAAATTTTTTAGGAGCATCTGGTTGGCTTAGATCACTTAAAAATAATAAAAAATCTTGGGACGCCTGGATGGCTCAGTGGGTTGGGCGGCTGCCTTCAGCTTGGGTCATGATCCCAGCATCCTGGGATCGAGTCCCACATCGGGCTCCTTGCTTGGCGGAGCACCTGCTTCTCCCTCTGCCTCTGCCTGCCACTCTATCTGCCTGTGCTCGCTCTCTCTCTCTCCCTGACAAATAAATAAATGTTAAATAATAATAATAATAAAAAAATCTTAAAAAAATTTTAAGCAAGGAAATAATAAATTCAAAATTCAGAGTAGTGATTATCTGTAGGGGAAAGACAAGGAATGCTATAGGGAGGAAAATACAGGTGGATGCCATGATGTTATTAATGTTCTAATTTCTAAGTTGTGTAGTAGTTCATGTGTGCATAATTCTATTATGCTGGTTTATATATTATACATAATAAATAAAAGAGTATATGTTATAAAATGAGATATGTGTTTTATATATGTATATATGCTGTATATAAGAATATAAGTCAGTGTTTTGTAAATTTTTAAGAAGGATGAAAAATACAGCAAAATCTTACTCTAAACCAACAATGATCATATTATAGCCTTAATACTTGGATTTTTTGTTTTTCAGGATTTCAAATATTTTATTATAGGAAAAAACTTAGGAAAAGGATGATATCTTTTTTTGGTTTTATTCATTTGATAAACAAATATTTATCAAGCATTTTCTTGTGTCAACCCTGATCTAGAAACTGGGAAAACAGTTTTCTTCTGTCGGCTGACATAAAAATTTATGTCAGGAAAACAGAAAAAAACACCTATCCTCAGGGAACTCACATTAAACTAAATGTATTATAGCTACATATAATGTAAAATATAACAGATGGCAAAAATAGGATAGAAAGTTGAAATTTTCTATGGAGAAAAGTAAGTCAGGATTTGATGAGAGGGCTGTCGAAACATTAGACAGATGGCCAGTAACGACCTTGCAGAGAGGGTGCATCCAAGTAAATCCTGAAGTGAATCACATGGAATACTGAAGGAAGAGAGCTCAAGCCGACAGAAGAAAACTGTAATGGCCCTAAAGCAAGCATGTTCCTGGAGTGTTCAAGAAACCACAAGGAGAGTGGTGTCACTCAAGAAAATTGCACAGAAGAGTAAGTAAGAGATGAAGCCATCAAAGTAGAAGAGCTGGATGTCAGACCACATAGACTTTAACGACTTCTAAGGTGCTATAGAAAATCACTGGGGCAGGCATCTAACAAGGTCTTTCTTAATGTTTTCTCAAAACTACTCTGGCTGTGTATTAAAAAAAAAAAAAAAAAAGCAGCAGCAAGGGAGAATAGGGGTGAAAATCACTCTCCAGCCTTCTCTTCCTGCTCTGTGCCCGACAGGTGTAACCTGTAGGATATACATTAATCACTAATTGGCTTCTTTGGCTCTACCTTGCATTGGGTTCAACTAATGAGACACAGGGGAGATTGGGAGGACACTAAGATTTAGCTCTTTATCACCCTCTTCAGCTGTTTCAATAATTGGATTTTAAAGTAGAACTAGTGGAGAGTTTTCCCAGTTTCTTTTTTTTTTTTTTTTTTAAAGATTTATTTATTTATTTGACAAGACAGAGATCACAGGCAGAGAGGCAGGCAGAGAGAGAGGAGGAAGCAGGCTCCCTTCGGAGCAGAGAGCCTGATGTGGGGCTCGATCCCAGGACTCTGGGATCATGACCTGAGCCAAAGGCAGAGGCTTTAACCCACTGAGCCACCCAGGCGCCCCTTCCCAGTTTCTTGAGGAGGGCAAATTCGTTCATATTCTGAGCATACAAAGAAAAAGTCAAAGATAAGTCAAATAAGTTTCCCTCCATAATATAATTAGTTGGTGCCCAGACCTTACTAAGATCTAGTAATTTCAAATAATTTTTGGTAAAGCAAAAAATTTAAGCTAGTTTCTCAGAATTTATTATACTGATAAGAAAACATTACATATTCACACAAAAATGGCTATTTACATTAAAATTAAAAGGGACCACAAAAACTAGAGTCTAATGCAAGAAAGTAAGATAAAGTCAAAATGGAATGGAACACACACAATAAGAACCAAAGGTCTCATGTGCTGAAAAACTTATCCCTAAAATAATTTTATATATATCAAGAATACACATTGTAAAGAATAAAGATCTTTACAAGAGTATGCTCCCATTTTATAATCATGAATTTATAACTAAAATAGATTTTTGTCTTTAGGAAAAATAATGTCTTTGATAGTAATACTTTTCAATGGTATATTTGGGAAGATAGGTGTTAAATTAATAATCTACCACCACCAGCAGCCCAAGAGGTAAAAATAGATGAATGGGAAGTACATGCAGATATGAACAACTGCCTACACTCAATTTGTTCATTTAGAACTGAATGCTAAAACAATAAGTCTATCTAACTAAATAAAGGATTCTTCCCAGAGATTCATAAAAGCCTATTAACGCTGTACTTAAGTAGAGGAAAACACCAGAGCAAATTATGAAATTATTTTCTAAACCAGAGAAATAAGAAAGACTATCAAAGAAAATGTGACAACTACAACTAACACTCATTTGCATATTAAAATTGTTCTCTGAGCCAGAGCAGGGGGTGGGAAACTGGAGTGGGGATAGAAAGCTCTCCAGTTTTCAAATACAGCTTGAAGATAAGTGGAAAGAAAAAACAAACATGCTGAGAAAATTTTGCTTCACTTGAAAAAGGTCTACTTATGTAATTGCCATTTTTAAAATATTTATCCACCGGGGGTACCTGGGTGGCATAGTTGGTTAAGCATCTGACTCTTGGTTTTGGCTTAGATTGTGATCTCAGGGATGAGATATGGGGTTCTAGGGTCGGTGTGGAATCTGCTTGAGACTCTCTCTCCCTTGGCCCCTCTCCCTGACAAATAAAAATAAATCTTAAAAAAAAATCTGAAAAACTTAAAAAAAAAAAAAAAAAAAAAGAAAAGAAAAGAAAATTTATCCACCAAGAACAATAACCAAAAATTTCTAGGTACCCAAAGAGATAATACTGTCCCATCAGGAAAACCAACTTTCACAGTACATTTAAATATATAGCAAGCTATTATTTGGTGACTTTTAATACTAAAATTCAGACAATGATTTCTTTTCATAAGTATTATTTAAAACTTAACCAGAAATATTTACATCTATAAGAACAAATTTCTTCTAGGAACCATCCTATGTGTTCTTCCACAAAAAAACTTCTAGGGGCGCCTTGGTGGCTCAGTAGGTTAAGCCTTTGCCTTCAACTGAGGTCATGATCTCAAGGTCCTGGGATTGAGCCCTGCATTAGGTTTTCTGCTCAGCAGGGAGCCTGCTTCCCCTTCTCACTCTGTCTGCCTCTCTAACTTGTGATCTTTCTCCGTCAAATAAATAAATAAATAAAATCTTTAAAAAACAAAACAAAACCCAAAAAACTTCTAACTGAGGCTCTTGGCTGGCTCAGTCAGTAGAGCATGTGACTCCTGATCTCAGGGTTGTAAGTTCAAGTCCCACGTTGGGTGTAGACCGTACTTAAAAATAAAATCTTTCCTTTTTTTGTTTTAAGATTATTTATTTATTTGACAGACAGAGATCACAAGTAGGCAGAGAGGCAAGCAGAGAGAGAGAGAGGAGGAAGCAGGCTCCCTGCTGAGCAGAGAGCCCGATGCGGGACTTGATCCCAGGACCCTGGGATCATGACCTGAGCCGAAGGCAGAGACTTTAAACCACTGAGCCACCCAGGCGCCCAAAAATAAAATCTTTCTTAAAAAACAAAAACAAAACTTCTGACTAACATCCTCAAGGAAAAAGAATCTAAAAATCTTTAACAGTAGAAAATTACTGTAATACAAAAGCAATCTCCCTCATCCCCCCAGTTCTAATCCAACCAAACAACTGCACGTACTGGAAATTCAATTTTAGTACTAAACTCTAATTTTCATTTCTAGCTTGCAGTTAAAGTTACAGAAGTGGAACCAAAGAACAATACAAGTATAGTTTCCACCACACATGCTTGTGAAAGGAACTGGATTTTGTTTTTTTGCTTACAATTCATGATGTGATTCAAAATTTCTAGGTTTTTAAGTGTGAAACCAATTGGAAAGAATAGGAAACATCAATAAATATTTGTGTTTCAGTCTTGACTCTGCATCATACTAGCTGGTAAGATGTTGGACTTACTATTTAAATTATCAGGACCTCACTTTCCTTATATGCAAAATATAGGTTATACCTTACAAAGCTATGATGGTTAAATGAGTATGTATGTAAACACACCAATATAGTGGTTGGCACAAAGCAAGCATTCAAAAACTGGCAGCTATTTTATTTGGCAACCACGGTGATTTTCTAGTTAAAAACCTCTTTCTAAGTATCAGGTTAAAATTCTATCAATTATTTTCCTAGCTGAGTGGAAAACTGGTGACATAGAAATGTTCACTTCCGTGGGCAATAAACATTAAAGTAAGTATAAATATGCAGTTTAGGTTCTACTCTGAAATATGAAGACTAATATGCTTTGTTAATTTTTTTTAAAGATTTTATTTATTTATTTGACAGAGATTACAAGTAGGCAAGAGAGGCAGGCAGGGAGAGAGAGGAGGAACAGGCTCTCCACGGAGCAGAGAGCCCGATGCGGGGCTTGATCCCAGGACCCTGGGATCATGACCTGAGCTGAAAGCAGAGGTTTTAACCCACTGAGCCACCCAGGTGCCCTGCTTTGTTAATTATTAAAAATATTCTGCATTAATAATAGTTTCAACTTGTAGGGAGTAAAAAACTTAGGAAGCTATAAATACTGAGTTTAGAGCAATTTAACAATGAAATTTAAGTTGTATATTATCTTCCAGAATTCTAACCTATAGAAAAATTTGACTATTCAGAGCTCCTGTGAATGGCAGTCAATTAAAATGAACTTGTGAACTCTGAAGCAGTACAGTATGATCATTTCAGAAATTTCTTTCCACTCTCATTAACCTCAAAGAACCAATCTGGAAGATACACTGAGACTATCTTGAAGGTCCTGCTATTAATAAAGGTCATAAGTTGGAGGGCCTGGGTGGCTTAGATAGTTAAGCATCTGCCTTTGGCTTGGGTCATGGTCCTGGGATCTTGGGTTTGAGCCCCATATCGGGCTCCCTGCTCAGTGGGGAGTCTGCTTCTCCTTCTCCCTCTGCCCCTATCCTCCTGCTCATGCTCTATTTCTGTCTCAAATGAATAAATAAAATATTAAAAATAATTTTTTTCACAAGTTAAAAAAGTAGGAAGTTTTCCAAAGCAGAAACGGAAGAATAGTAACATCTGACAACTCCAAAATGTTTCATAATGTAGTTCCTAATAAATAAACAAAAACTTTGTCAGACTAATCAAGAAAACCATTAATCTTCTCTTTGTCTTGGGGCCTCTATGTTTCACTTGAGTATTTAAAAGGAATCCACTAAGAAGTAGTTTTATTAAGCATGCTAGCTATACAGGCACTAATTCAGGTGCCAAACTTCTTCCAATTACTGTTGTTTCATGTTTCTTATTCCCTTTAACAAAAACTAGTAAATCATAATTTGTAAGATATAATGGCATACATATAATGAATTGATTTTGTTTATTGTAACACAAAGACAGCTTTATAAATGTAGCCTACAGAAAATGGCATAGGAATGGCAAATGGACTTCAGCTTGTATTGGCAGTCAGGTACAGTACTAAGTAGGATTACTAAGCACTAAGCGGGATTTCGCATCAAATTTATACTCAACCAGATATTGCTGCAGGCAAATTATGTCAGCCACTGGCACTGGAGGAGATGTGGCATCATAAGTCATATTAACTGTGATTACTGGCCTACAAAATAAATACTTTATAAATCAACTCATTACACAGTCAAGTGTGATTCAACTTTTCTGTGGTTAGCTTTTCAACTTACAGAAAAATGTTTTATTCACAGAAACAACACCATAAAAGGAAAATGTTTAAAATAATCAATGTCTCCTTTTAAAAAGGAAATAATTTCTTTAAGGTGAAAAAGAACAGCACTAATTACATCAGCATTCTTTGGTGGCTAATGTTAAGAATCATTAAAGAGCCTATACAAAAAGTGATTACTTACTTTCTGAACATGTAGTTTCACCATTGGTAACAACTTCAGAATCTAACTGCAGCCCATCAAGACAAACTGACAAGTCTCCTATTGTCTCTGTAGGCTCTTTGTCACCTACAAGCTGTAAAGTCACAACTACTTCCTCAACTGTAAAAGAATTACAGAACAAAATGATCACTTTTTCTTTCTTTAAGTCATCTTAACTGTTAAAAAGAATGTCAGAAAAACTTGATATTTATGTGTTTATAAATTGTTTTTAGTATATTTCACTGAGGTTTCAGGCCTTTTGACACAAAACATTTAAAAAACAGAACAAAATTTGCTAATGCTTAATATCCATAATGTAAAATACTAACTAGCTCAATTATCTGTTATATTCATTCCATCCTTGCATAAAATAAGTCAGCAGGATTATTCACCAACATATGCCTGAATTTTATTGAGTGAAAACATGTAACTTAAGAATGGATTGTGTCAGAGCGCCTGGGTAGCTCAGTGGGTTAAGCCTCTGCCTTTGGCTCGGGTCATGATATCAGGCTCCTGGGATCGAGTCCCACATCAGGCTCTCTGCTCAGCGGGGAGCCTGCTTCCTCCTCTCTCTCTCTGCCTGCTGCTCTGCTTGCTTGTGATCTCTCTCTCTGTCAAATAAATAAAATCTTAAAAAACAATAACAACAAAACAACAAAAAACAAAACAAGAAGAAACAAAAAAAGAATGGATTGTGTCTCAGAGTGCCCGAGTTGCTCAGCTGGTGAAGCTTTCAACTCTTGATCTCAGCTAAGGTCTTAACACTCAGGGTCATGAGTTCAACCATGATGGGCTCCATGCTGGTCATGGAACCAACTTAAAAAAAAAAATGGATTATATCTCTTAAATGAGATTTAGGAAGTATGTTTTAGATAGTCAAGGGGGAAGAAAAATATCTATGATACTAATAAAAACAAACATGTTTCAAGTTTATTATATCTATATTTTATATATACACACACACAAATAAAACCACAGCCATCTAAAATTAGTAAATTTTCAAAGTATTTGAAAAGAAAATCTGCCAAAATATTAACCATATTTGTCTCTGAAATGTGATTACATTTTTTCTTCATTTCTGCTCTGTATTTTTTGGTTTTCCATAATTGAGTATATAATATTTTCTTAAGTACCTATTTATTAAATTTATGAAAAATACTGGGTCAAAAATGAATGTCTAAACCAAGGTTATTCAGAATACTTTAAATAAATAGTTCAAGGTTCTTCTCCTTATTAATATTATAACCAAGTAAGCTTAAAAACAAATAGTGAACATAGTCATTCTGTATCTTTTACACATGAATTTCATATAGAAAAACAAACAGCCTAGCACAATTTCTGTTACTTTTACATACATACGTTTCATGTTGTTTGACTTTAAGGTTTCAAAGATATCTAATGCAGCAGTTCCCAACAAAACATCAGATTTCAGTGTCTGGTGACTCCATACACGAAAATGTAATTTACTCACAGGGGTGACGATACTAAAAGCAAAGAAAGGTAAAAAATATGTATTGTTTTCATTAAAATAATCACAATGGATCCTAAATAAATTGCAATTAAATTTTAATGTCTAAAATATTTTAACTGTAGACCTTAAGAGTTCACTGTACAATCAATATTGCCCATTTTCTATAACCTAATGGAAAACACCTGAATGCTACATGCTCATATCGTCATTTTCACTTGTAGTTGAACTACAGGGGCAACTTCATGCATGTATCATCAATAAAAGTAAAACTGCCTATCATGCTACAAACTGTTAGAAATCTAGTTTTATTTCAACAGTATAAAAAAGTTAATTTATAAATTAAATCCCTATTTTAGGTCAGGTAGTGATAAGCCTGAGGTTATATCACTTAATCCTCACAGCAACCCCAAGAGATGGGAATTACCACCCCATCTTCAGATACAGAAACTGCTATTCCGAGAAGTTAAGCAAATTACCCAACATTGCACAGCTAGCTAGCTAGTCAATAGCAGGCTGTAATTTGAACAAAGTCTGGCATTAAAATTTGTATTGAAAACTTCCTCAGTCTTGAGAAAAAAAAAGAAACAAAAAAGTTGTTCGGTCAGCTACATGATTTGAGGATTATGTTAGATACCCTAAATATTTCAGTTAGAAACAAAGTGTCCATGATAACTGTCAAATATAGACTCACTTGCACCTTGACAAATGCCAATACAGAATACTATCTGGGAGGGGAGAAGGAGGTACCTGGGTGGCTCAGTGGGTTGAGCCTCTGCCTTTGGCTCAGGTCATGATCGCAGGGCCCTGGGATAGAGCCCCACACCAGGCTCTCTGCTCAGTAGGGAGCCTGCTTCCCCCTCCCTCTCTGCCTACTTACTTATGATCTCTGTCAAATGGTTGGATAAAATCTTAAAAAAAAAAAAAAAAAAAGAATACTATCTGGGGACAACTGGGTGACTCAGTCCTTTTAAAAGGTGATCAAATCTGGGGGGACAAAAAAACACTTTCTCAGAAGTCTACCTATGCCTATTCCCCCCATCATATATCCACCACCATTTTAACAGTTTAAACAAACTAAAAAATTCTCATCTTAACAGTGCCTCTTCTTTTGTGGGATGGGGAAGGACACTGTAGTCTTCCCTTTGAAATTCTCAGATGGGGGTGCTTGGGTAGCTCAGTTGTTAAGCAACTGCCTTCGGCTCAGGTCATGATCCCGATTCCTGGGATGGAGCCCTGCATCAGGCTCCCTGCTTGACGGGAGGCCTGCTTTCCCTCTCCCACTCCCCCTGCTTGTATTACTGCTATTGCTGTCTCCCTGTCAGATAGATAAATAAAATCTTGGAAAAAAATTAAAAATTAAAAAATAAAATAAAATTTTCAGATATTACATTCAGAAGAACATATCAAGAAAACATTCCTCCATTAGTCATCTGGGAAATCATAGTGGGGATAGAATAAAATAAATGATTACTTTTAATCTGAGAGAGGATAAAGTATGCTGTCCAAGATGGTCTGACCTAAATTATTTCAATTCTAGAAACAATGTCTACAATAGAAGCCATGTTAAAATTGCAGACCAATCTGTTGCAACTTAAAAATTCAAAACTTGAGCTATGTGTTTCCCCAAACATCTGGGCTCAACAAGAGCACTACCTTAAGGGGCTACAGGGAGAGTTTCTTTTTTCTTAACTTTTAAACCACTAAAGAATTCACATCATCAGTTTAAGAGCCTCAATGTGCACATCTAGTGAACACAGCCAGCAGCTGGGAGAAACCAGATGAGTATTCAGTCAATACTCAATTATTTTGCTGAACATCTCTAGTCATTATGGAGGCTGTGAACTTTAATAGATTTTATTTGCTTTTTTAAAAAAATTTTACTCATGGGGCGCCTGGGTGGCTCAGTGGGTTAAAGCCTCTGCTTTCGGCTCAGGTCATGATCCCAGGGTCCTGGGATCGAGCCCCACATCGGGCTCTCTGCTCCGTGGAGAGCCTGTTCCTCCTCTCTCTCCCTGCCTGCCTCTCTTGCCTACTTGTAATCTCTGTCTGTCAAATAAATAAATAAAATCTTAAAAAAAAAAATTTACTCACATAATTTAAAATTTAGAGACAATCTCTAACAGATCATTAATTAAAAACAGTCTAGAAACTTTGTTGAAATAAATACAAATGAGAACCATCAGAATGACACTTCTTAAATTTCATTCATTTGCTCAAAATCATCATAAAGTATATCAAGATATTATGGAGGGCACATATTGCATGGAGCACTGGGTGTGGTGCATAAACAATGAATTCTGTTATGCTGAAAAGAAATTAAAAAAAAAAATACCCTAGAAATCCAAGTTAAAGAATAATTTAGGTATATCCAACTTGTTTTGTAATATATTAGGAATAAATACTATACACATAAGTGTGTACTGTGTGAAGAGCATATAGTTTCAAATATCTTATCTCACCATCTAGAAATAAAACTTTTCTTTAGTCACTGGTTTACTTCTCTAAGGGAAAAAAATGCAAGAATTCCAAATGTTAGGTAATAAAAAACAATTTCTGTGTATTTGATGTGGTAACAACCAATTATATTTTGAACTACATTTTAATATAGTTGGTACCCAAACTAAATATGCTATTATTCTTTTGAAGTCCATTTGTTGTTGAATCATATTTTCTTCCATTTTAGTAAAAATATTAAAATTAATCTGTAATTTTCTTCAGTGAGTATTCAATACCAACACATGGGGCTCTGTCAGTAAGTGTTAAAAACTGAGCTATCTGCTACTTCCGTGAATTCATTCTACAGATAACAGCACCAAATTACAGACACAGGCACATGATGTATACTGCAATGCTGTGTAATAACACAACGTTAGAAACCAAGTGATAACAGAGAACTAGTAAAATAAATGATAGTCTATTCTTATTAAGGAATATTATATAACTATATAATGTATGTTAGATCTCTATATATACAGCTAGAGAGATAACCATACTATGTAAAGTATAAAAACAGTTATAGAATAAAGTCTGTTATTTTTTTAAAGGAAGAAAACCCCCATGTAGGTTCTGTGTGGGCACTGTAATTAAAAACACAAAAGAAAACTATTTTTAAAAATTAAACTAAAAAATAAAGTGAGTGGGACACCTGGGTGGCTCAGTCGATGAAGTGTCTGCATTCAGCTCAGGACATGATCCCAGGGTGCTGGGATCCAGCCCTGCCTCAGGCTCCCTCTTCAGCAGGGAGTCTGGTCTCCCTCTCCCTCTGCCCACCTCGACCCCCGCCTACCCCCTCACCCCCTCATGCGAGTTCTCTCTTTCTCACTCCCTCAAATAAATAAATAAATAAATAAATAAATAAATAAATAAATAAATGAGAATTAAGTGAGCTACTCATAGCTCTAAATTAAGGAAAGAGCTGATAAGAATCTTTCTAGGCCCATGACCATGGGCTCTCCAGATACTGTTCAGCAGCAGTAATGATACCATCATCAACTAACCTACAGAAGATAAAGGAGAGATTGGAGAAAGAAATATCTAAAGAGAAACAAAAGGGGACTAAAGAAAGTAGTCCTAGGAATAGGGGAGAAAGGAAAAAAAAATGAAAGAGGAGGAGGAGCAAAGAAAACAAGTGAGAAATTTTTAAAGCTTCGTTTCTGTTCACCTACTAAACTAAATATACTATAGAAAATATTTTCAAACCTACACTGTAAGAGGTTGCTTCCATTTGGGACTGTTCGTATTGTTGCATTTTTCTGTCTTCTTTGACTGTCCATCTACTGTGACTTCCACATAAGGACTTGGTCCAAACCAATTCTTTTTATTTTCTTTAAGTTTTGCTGAAATGACTAGGCAAAAGAAAAGGGAAAATATTTAAATATTCAAGATGTTAGTTCGTCCTTCAAATCAACTTAATTTCGTAAAGGTTACACAGAACATTATTACTTTTACTCAGAGAAGCAGTTTTGCTCTAAAATATTTACTAATTTCATTCAGTCATGACCTTTGTATTTCCTCCCAACCTAATAAATAAACATAGTCCTTCCCCCATAGAATGCATCCAAATTACTATTAATATACCTCCAATGTCGGTATCGACAGTCTCAGAATTCTAATGTCAATTGGAAAGTACAGCAACAAACCTGGTTAACAAATATTTGAATGCTTACCATGTACCAGATATTACTCTTACTATAAATAGAGCAGTTTACAATACAGAAAAGCCTCTGGCTCTCAGGGAGATAATATCCTAGTTAGAGGAAGTCCGTATGCTGAAAAACAGGCTCCTAAGGCAGAATATGACCTGGTAGTAAGGAAGGCCTCTGAGGAAGCATTTTGAGCAAACATCTAAATACAGGGAATTAGCCAGGAGAAGAAGTGGGAACAGCATTCTAGAGAGAAGAAAAAAAAAACAAACTTGGCATATCTGAGGAAAATATAGCAAACAGGGAATTATGGTAAATGAGGTGAGATCACATTTAACTTTGTAGACCCAGATAAGGAATTTGGATTTTATTCTAAGCATGCTGGAAAGCCACCAGAGGAAGAGTTACAAACTAGAATTATTTTTAGCATCTCATATATCTCCTATTAGCAAGAGCTTCCTACAAAATGCATCTTAATTAAGATACTGACTCCGTCATTTTCACCCTTGAGTTAGTCACTTTTGCCAAAAAATAACCTTGTCCAAGCCCCTTGGAAGGTGTAACAAGTAGATTTAAATCCAGCAGAGTACCTCATGGTTCCCACAAATGAGAATTTGCTCCCCCATAAATGAGGTGATCACAGCCATGGAAATATTCCCTTGCAAAGCACAGAGAATGCCAGTACCTATCAAGGTAAAGCAACCCTTGGAGTTGCTAGAGTCATCTGTATAGCAGCTACCCAAGAAGCTCAATATATAGTTCAAAGTACAGACAGTCTGGGCATCCTACAAGTCCCGTCCCAGGTAGCAGCCATGAATCTCCTAACATCACAAATACCACAGACTTCTGTCCTTTGGTACTTACATGCCCTTTTTTGATAGCATGCAACCCAGCTACAGGGTTAGGACTCCAACAGTGTATTCACATTCTATAAATTAGAGCTCCATCAGTATTTTAGAATACTTGGTGTAATAAAGTTCAATGAGATTTGAAATCAATATGCAGTATCAAAAAAAGTATCTGTCAACAAAGAAAAAGAGCTGTAAGAGATATTACTGAAGTAGGCAAATAGGAAGCCAGTGAGGAATTTTAATTAAAAGAGTGCATTCAACAAATTTACTAAGTGCCTACTACATATATCAGGTACTATCTGGGGCACTTAGAATACAGCGATGATCAGACTAAAACTCAAAGATCATTCTACTGCTGTGGGAAAAATCAAAGGGAAACAAAAGTAGGAGTTAAGAGACTATTAGAGCCATCTAATCAAGAAATGACAGTGATTTGGTGGTGAACATGGATATGGGGAGGATTAAGTATTTTCTAAGGAGAACCAATAGGATTAGATTACATGAGGAAGCTGGAGAAAAGAAGAAGCAAGGATAACTCTCAGGTTTCCAGCATGAATAACGGAATGGAAGACAGTATCATTTAATAAGATGGAAAAGATCTGGGAAACAAGATTGAAGGGAGTGGCATGGGCAAGAAGAAATCAAGAGTATTGTACTGAACATATAAAATTTGAGATATGTGTGAGACATCCAAGTATAAACACTAAGAAGTCTTTTTCAGAATGGAAAATACTCAAGCGGGGACGAGACCTATCCCTGATTAATACGTACTACAAAGCTCTAGTACTTAATACAGAACAAAATTCAATCACAGGATTGCCACAGAAAAAATATAAAACCCTTGTTTTTAATATATTTCTGGTCTGAGAAAAGGTGAAACAGCCTAAACAATTATGCAAGGCCCACCATTGTATTTCAGGGGCTCTTGCGTTCCTCTAAAACTGATTAACCAAAGCAATGGAGGCCTGACAGGAAGGAAATGATCCACCCTCAGTGGTTTTTTAGGGCACCTGGGTGGCTCAGTCAGTTAAGCGCCTGCCTTCAGCTGAGGTCATGATTCCAAAGCCCTGAAATAGAGCCCCACATCAGGCTCTCCGCTGGGCAGGGAGTCTACTTCTCCCTCTCCCTCTCTGCCTGCAGCTCTCCCTGCTTGTGTGTGCGCATGCTCGCTGTCTGTCAAATAAATAAATAAAATCTTGGGGGTTAAAAAGAATTCAAACTTTTGGAAGTTGTTTTGCCACATAATCCCATCCAACCCCAATAGAACCATTTTAGGAAACTTTAAATGGGAAAGTAAAAGGGGTAAAGGAAACTAACACCAACTGTCAGTGTTTGCTATGTGTCTAGACTTAAAACACTGTCATTTCAATAATTGAGACTAGTCTGTGAGATAGATACTATCATCTTACAAACTCAAAAGAATTTAAGAGTTTGCCCAAGGGTCACTTGTGAAGCCTGAACAAGAGAAATTAAGTGCTCAAATCCCAGTTTATTTATTTATTTTTTGAGACAGAGAGCGAGAGCACAAGTGGGGTGGACGGTCAGAGAGAGAGAGAGAGGGAGACGCAGACTCTCCACTGAGCAGGGAGCCCGATGTGGGGCTTGATGCCGGGATCCTGAGATCATGACCTGAACTAAAGGCAAACACTTAACTGACTGAACCATCCAGGCACCCCCAAAACTCAGTTTAGAATGCATATAACTTTTTTTGTTATAGTCCTAGTATTAGGAAATAGATCACTTACTATTTCCCGAAATTTAAATTCCTAGAGTAAATAAGAATAAAAACAGTCAACTGTATGACAGGGAACCAAAAAATTGTCAGTATCATCTGTTACACAGGCTAATACAAAGATCTCTAATAATTTTTCATTTTTAACCTCAAATCCTCTAGAATTACCTTCCTAAAACAGATGTGATCATGTAAATACTTTTCAAATACTTCTCTAATACCTGAAAAAATGAAATTTAAACTCTGGGGTATTTTACATTGTTATGTACCTTTTCAGCCTCCTCCTATACCAAATCCCACCCAGCCCCCTGACATTCTAACCACCCTTAGCTGTTTGCTGTCCCTCACAAGGGCTATGTATTTTCATATGCCACTCTGGAAGTTCCACTCACAATGATCCTTCTTCCTTTCCTACCCAATAAAATCCTACTTCTTGAAAAACAAGTGACCTGATTCAATGCTTCTTTAAACCTAAGAAGTTAAATTGCTACTGTCTCTACGTTTCCTCTGAATTTTCATATTTATGTATGGTTCCTACAGCTTTTCATTCTGCCTTAGCTTTTATTAAGTTTACTGGTTTTTATAGTTTAACTAACACTGTAATCCCTGTCATGACAAGGATGTAGACAGTCTTTATATAGCACTTAGTAATTTTTTTTTAAATATTTATTTATTTGACAGAGTTTACAAGTAGGCAGAGAGGCAGGCAGAGAGAGAGGAGGAAGCAGGCTCCCTGCGGAGCAGAGAGCCCGATGCGGGGCTCAATCCCAGGACCCTGGGATCAGGACCTGAGCTGAAGGCAGAGGCTTTAACCCACTGAGCCACCCAGGCACCCCAGCACTTAGTAATTTAAACATGAGAGACATTTGACCTATCTGTTGAACCCAATGATTAGTCATGGTAGAAAACAAGTTTCCCTGCTTTACTGTTACATACACACATACAGTATCTATTGTATATAGTTTCATGGCATATATTAATGTTCTTCTGGGGCACCTGGCTGGCTCAGTCAGAAGAGCATGCAACTCTTGATCTCAGGGTCATGAGTTCAAGGCCTACATGGGGTATAGAGATTACTCAAATAAAAACCTTTTTAAAAATTTTAAAATTTATATTGATGTTCTTTTGATCCTTTCTGAAAGTCAATGCTTTGACATGATTTTGGTTCTTCATCCCAACTCTCCAGCACAAAAACTCTGACAATTTATTATTTCTTTTAAAAGACTTATTTATTTGGGACGCCTGGGTGGCTCAGTTGGTTGAGCGGCTGCCTTCGGCTCAGGTCATGATCCCAGCAACCTGGGATCAAGTCCCACATCGGGCTCCTTGCTCAGCGGGGAGCCTGCTTCTCCCTCTGCCTCTGCCTGCCACTCTGTCTGCCTGTGCTCGCTCGCTCTCTCCCTCTCTCTGACAAATAAATAAATTTTAAAAAAATTAAAAAAAATAAAAGACTTATTTATTTATTGGGGGGTGGGGGCGGTGTGTGCGGCAGGAGAGGGAGAGAGTCCCAAGCAGACTCCCCGCGGAGCATGGAGCCTGATACAGGGCTCGAGATCATGACCTGAGCTGAAATCAAGCATCAGACACTTACCCAAATACACTACCCAGGCACCTTAACAATTTAAATATAAAGAAATTAAAGTGAATCCTTAGCTTATCCTAACCTATTCTGGGAACTGAGGGGGCTACAGTGAACAAGGTAAAACAAGTAAGGGTGCTGAGACCCAGTAAATTAGCAGTATGAGCTGAATAAGAAATAAAACCAGTTAAGCAAGGGCTAACTTTGTGGTCAGAGTTATGACAAGCCACAAAAGACCTCTGTGGCAGAAATATGTGTTGACTAGAAAGAATTTTATATAAACTCTGAACTTTAAATTCAAGGAAAAAGGGCATTCTTACTATTCAAGCAATCAGAGATTACAGTCTTCTAGTAAATTTGGTAAAGTGCAGTATTATTTAATTCCAATTAATAATAAAATCAAAATGCTTTCTCTTCTTCAAATGATCGGTTCTAAGTAAAGGCTGAGGCAAAGAAAGTTCTAGGAAATAACAGTTACTTATTTTGCCCACATTATATAATGCTAGCACACAACAAGCATCAAATAAAAAACACAGATGAGTTCAGAATACCTGAGGTTATGTGTACAACAAAAACAGAAAATGGCTAAAGAGAGGGAAGGACATAAGAAAACAGACTTATGTACAAGGTAAGGGACCAGGCCATATGATTACAGGAAAAGAGTAGATGACCCAAAAAATCCAACTGTAAAAATCGGCAGAATCTGATGACAGGAATGTGACAGGAATGTGAAGGATACAGGACAAAGAGGTAAAGAAAATTTTAAATACGTGATCCACCAGTTAGCCTCCTCATAACATGATAACACTTCCATTCCACCCATAAATTAAACTTTTACATAAACATCAATGATCTTTCACAAACACTGCCATTCTTGCCATTCGTTCTTTTAAACTTAAAGAAAATTAGAATGAAGGGTGCCTGGGTGGCTCAGTCAGTTAAGCATCTGCCTTCAGCTCAGGTCATGATCCTGGGGTCCTGGGATGGAGCACTGAATCAGGCTCCCTGCTCACTGGGGAGTCTGCTTCTCCCTCTCCCTCTGACCTTCTCCCCTGCTTGTGCTCTCTCTCAAATAAATAAAAAATCTTAAAGAAAAAAAAAAGGAAAATTAGAATGATAAAGATAATGCAAAATAATCAATGAACTTTATTAAAAATTTTAAGCTTAGGTTGCTGTTAAGATGTTAAATTAGATGAGTAATACTAGAAGGAGAAAGAAATAAGTAATCAGGGGAAAGAGAATAATCTATACTTACACAGTGTTTTAGAGTTTTCCAACTCCCTATACACTGTCTCCCTACAACCATATGACAAAGATGTTAGTGTCCTCAGTTCACAGCTCAGAGGCTCAGAGATGTTAGTGACATGCACAAGGTTATAAAACTATTAAGTATCAGAACCAAGACTAAAATCCAGGGCCATTAAATCCCCTGAAGATGCGACTCATTAGTCTATATAGATTTCGTAGCTAAAACTAGGGGTTGTGGGTTAGATGACTTCCCCAAGAGTTTAAGTGTAGGAGCTTTAATGGCACACTAGTCAAAGCATTTGAAAGTATTTATTATTTCCTGCAACAATTTTTACATCTGATAAATTACACAGGAAAGCTACTGACCAATACAAAGAACAGTACAGGGACATTCAATAACAATATTCAATTAAAATGTGAACAGATGATTAAAACTAACAGAAGTTCCCAAAGCAACTACCTCAACGAATTATCTAGATCCACATGAAAGAGTAGTACGAAAGACAATCTTTCTTACTCAACTCAAACTTGAACAGTTAAATGGCTACTCAGGATATTTCCATACATTAGATTCAAGTTACAGAAAGTGTTACTAATGCAGGGCATCTGGGTGGCTCAGTCAGTTAAGCATCCTACTCTTGATTTCTGCTTGGGTGATGGAATCAGGCTCTGTGCTTAGCAGGAAGTCTGCTTGAGATTCTCTCTCTCCATTTCTCTTTGCCACCTGCCTTCCTCTCTCTCTCTCAAATAAATAAATCTTTAAAACAAATAAGTGTTAGTAATGCATCAGTATTATACTTTTTTAATCTATGTAAATGCTGAAAAGGAAAGGTGACACTGCCTCTCCTTTGATACTCTTATAAAAAATTATATATAAATATAAATAAAAAAATTAAAAAAAAGAAATTAAAACTTACATCTGAGTTCTCTAAACAATCCAGTTAACAACAGCACTATGAATTTTTAAACCTCTATTTTGCTATAGCTTACAAGTGTCATTTCTCTGAAATAAATTTCCTACTTGCCCTCAATCAGGTGAGGATGACCAATTAGCAAATATATATTGCAAATAAATAATTAACAGGAATCTATGTATGTCTGCATGTATGATAGAGGAGGTTAAAAATAGGGGCCCCTGTTTGGCTCAGTTGGTAGAGCATGTGACTCTTGATGTCAGGGTCATGAGTTCAAGCCCCATGTTGGGCGTGAAGACTACTTAAAAAACATGTATTTAAAAAAGAAAGAAATTTGAAAGAGGTAAGAAAATAATAAGAGTAAGAAGCCATCTGCAGATTCAGTGCACTACCTATCAAGATTCTAGTAGCATTTTTTTTTAAAGATTTTATTTATTTATTTGACAGACAGAGATCACAAGTAGTCAGAGAGGCAGGCAGAGAGAGAGGAGGAAGCAGGCTCCTTGCCGAGCAGAGAGCCCAATGTGAGGCTCAATCCCAGGACCCTGAGATCATGACCTGAGCCGAAGGCAGAGGCCTCAACCCACTGAGCCACCCAGGCGCCCCTCTAGTAGCATTTTTTATGAACGTAGAAAAAACACTCCTAAAATTTATATGGAACTACAAAAGACCCTGAATATCCACAGAAATCCTGAGAAAGAACAAAGGAGGAGGCATCATACTTCCTAATTTCAAGCTATTCTATAAACCTACAGTAACTGGGGCGGATGGGTAGCACAGTTGGTTAAGCAACTGATTCTTGGTTTCAGCTCAGGTCATGAACTCAGAGTTATGAGATTGAGCCCTGCGTTGGGCTCTGCACTCAGCACAGAGTCTGCTTAGGTTTCTCTCTCCCTCTGCCCTTCCCCACCCCCATGTGCATGCTCTCTCTAATAAATAAAAAATATATCTTTTTTTAAAAAGTTTTATTTAAAAAAAATTTATTTATTTATTTGACAGACAGAGATTACAAGTAGGCAAGAGAGGCAGGCAGGGAGAGAGAGGAGGAAGCAGGCTCTCCGCGGAGCAGAGAGCCCGATGTGGGGCTCGATCCCAGGACCCTGGAATCATGACCTGAGCCGAAAGCAGAGGCTTTAACCCACTGAGCCACCCAGGCGCCCCAATAAAAAATATATCTTAAAAAAAATAAAGTGATAGTAATCAAAATGATACGGTACTGACATAAAAACTGACAAACAGACCCATGGAACAGAACTGAGAGCCCAGAAATAAACACAAACATATAAGGTCAACTGATATTTGACAAGAGCCAAGAATACTCAAAGGAGAAAAATCAGTCTTTTCAATAAATGCTGCTGAAATACTTGGATTTAAAAAAAAGAAAAAAGAAAGACACAGGCACATGGGTGACTCATTTGGTTAAGCATCAGACTCTTGATCTCAACTCAGGTTTTGATCTCAGGTTCATGAGTTCAAGAGCTGCGTTTTTTTAAAGTGGGCTCCACTACTACCATGGAGCCCACTTAAAAAAAAAAAGGAAGGGGATGCCTGGGTGGCTCAGTCAGTTAAGCGTCTGCCTTCAACTCAGGTCACAATCCCAGGGTCCTGGAACCAAGTGCCACATCATGCTCCTTGCTCAGTGGGGAGCGTGCTTCTCCCTCTGGCTGCTGCTCCCCTGATGATGCTCTCTCTCTGACAAATAAATAAATAAAATTCTAAAAAAAAAAAACAAACAAAAACAAAACAAAACAAAAAAACCCACAAGAAACTAGAGCAGAACCACAGAATAGGATTTTAACTATGACACTCAACTCTTATCAGTCTTTCACAGCAACCTTCTAAAACACAAATACAATTGATTACTCTTTGTTAAAAGCCCCGATTACTCTCCATGTATTCCAAACATGATTTTTTTGTAGCCCTGACACACCTTCAGGAGAGGACCCACCCCTCATTAAATTCTCATGGTTCCCCACTCTGCAGCAGTGGCTTTTAGGGGCACTGGTGAAGTCTTGTACATTTCCCTGCTTTGTGCCTCTTGCCCATATTGTCTCCTAAAAAGATCCCTTCTACTCCCCTACATTTAAAAAAAATAACCTTCTGAATTTAAATTGTAACAATGTTTTAAGCACCGCCTCCTTTCACAGCAACTCTGGTCAAATACTGATCTCTCCTGACCAAAGTTGTCCTCTCTTCTTGACATTACCATATACCATGGCATTTATTTTTTACACTTGAATATTTATGCCCTCCTTGATTCTAGAAAGACGTTGAGGCAGCTTACCAAAAACAAAACAAAACAATACTATAACTGATCCATTTACATAGAATAAAAATTATAATGTCATTAAAGGGATCTGTGCAAAAAACTTAGTTCTAAGGTTTCAAAAGCATCAAAAGCATCAAAAGCTCTAAGCATCAAAAGCAAAGAAGGAAACAATGAATTATGAAGCACAGTTGATTTATTCAACTTGGCACATTACTCTTTATAATCTTATGCCCTCCATTTGACTCATATCTAATGATATATTTGCCAAATATAAAATTTTTATCATTCTTTGTTTTTATTGTTTTTGCCTTGTATTTGTGCATTCTCGTAAAATGTAGACCCAAGATTAAAACCTTATAAATGCCAAGAATTTTGTCTTCATGAGGTGCATTCAGGCATTATTAAATATTCTTCCTACTATGATAATAATGATGATAGCAAATATGATGAGCAGTATGCAAAGAAAAATTCAAAAGGAGCATACACTGAAACCTAAAGAAGTAACAATATCATCTCTGAGGACTAAGATGATAAATAGGACCCCTGACTATTATTTTACTGAGTTTGTAAAACTAAAAACATGTGCATTACGCATGTAACCTGAAAAGGTAAAGACTTTTTTTTAAAGATCATTCCAATCAAAGGTTTCAACATTACTCTGCCCCCAAAAAAGAAAAATAATAAGAAGCTGGCTCAATTTAAATCAACTACTCAGGCTAGCTTCAGAATGGGGAGTACTGGAAACCGATCAGAATCTTGCTTAACAAAGAAATATTAAAAACCTTTCACTGAGAATCAGACATCGCTAAGGAAAGACACTATAGTGAAGGAATCCCCCCAAATAGATTCTAAGATGCTGTCACCTTACAAAAGTGTTTTTATATAATTCACCTTTAGGTTCTGAGAAAGATAATAAGGATATGGTTTGTGGCCCAATATTCACAATCCAGAGGTGGATTCCAGGATCAAGGCCTGAATCTGGCTCCCTGAGTCTGCTTCTCTCTCTGCCCCTCACCCTGCTCCTGCTCTTTCTCTCTCTCTCAAATAAATAAATAAAATCTTGGGGCACCTGGAAAGCTCAACTGGTTAAGCAGCTACCTTCGGTTCAGGTCATGAGCCCAGGGTCCTAGGACTGAGCCCCACATCAGGCTCTCTGGTCAGTGGGGAACCTGCTTCTTCCTCTCCCTTTGCCAGCTGCTTCCCCTGCTTGTGTTCACGTGCTCTCTCTCTACCCCAAATAAAGAAATAAAATGTTTAAAAATAAATAAATAAATAAATAAAATCTTAATTAAAAAAAAAAGACAGGTATAATAAAAGCTAAAATACTGGGGTGGCTGGGTGGCTCAAGTCAGTTGAGCAACCAACTCTTGGTTTCAGCTTGGGTCATGAACTCAGCGTCTTGGGATTGAGCCCTTTGTTGGGTTCTGTGCTTGCATGCAGTCTGCTTGAGATTCTTTCCCTTCTGCTTGCCACACGCCCTACCCACTCATATGCTCTCTAAAATAAATTTAAAATTTTAAAAACCTGAAATACTATACAGAGAATAATTGTTCTATAAGAAATAAATGCCCTTAAAAGGATAAAGGCCAAGGTTTCACTGTGTCATACAGACACATGCATGTCTAAAAAAACTGCAGTGACTCACCAAATAATTAATTTATAAATACCTACAAAGTGACCACATGGAGCCAGACTGTTAAAGCTCTTAGCCCAGGCTACAGAAATTCTATACTATAGCGAAATAGAAGCACTAACGGTTTTTGAGCAGGAATGTAATATAACAAATGGCATATTAGAGCATTTGGAATACGAATACGAAAGCGATATACTTGGTTAGTATGGTTAGAGAAAGAGAGAGATATTAGTTAAGTAATAATAGCAACCAAAGGATTTAAACAGACATTTCTCCAAAAAAATATATAAATGGCCAATAAGCTCATGAAAAGATGTTCAACATCATTAACCACCGGAGAAATGCATATCAAACCCACAATGACATACCATTTCATACTCACTAGGATGTCTATAATCAAAAAGACAGGTAACAAGCAATGGCAAGGATGTGGAGAAAGTGAAAACCCTCATACAGGGCTAATGGGAATATAAATGGTGTGGATGCTTTGAAAAATACTTTGGAGTTATTCCTCACAAAGTGAAACACATATACTATATGACCCAGTGACTCCTTGTAGGTATATACTCAAGAAAACTGAAAAGACAAAACGTCACAAAAACTTGTACATAAATGTTCACAGCATTATTCACAATAGCTAAAGAGTAGAAACAACCCAAACATACACCAACTGATAAATGGATAAATAAATAAAATGCAGTATGTTCATACCTGCAATATTATTTGGCAATAAAAATAAATGAAATACTAATGTATGCTACAATACAGATGAACCCTGAAAACATGCTAAGAGGAAAAAGTCATAAATAAAAAGCCATACATTTTACGATTCCATTTATATGAGAGATCCAGAATAGGCAAATCTACAGACAGGAATGGATTAGTGGCTGCCTAGGGCTGAGGGTGGCTAGGAGACATGGGAAGTCCTCCAGTAATGGGTAGAGGTTTCTAAAATTGACTGTGGTGGCAGACACAATGAGCATACTAAGGAACACTGACCCTCTAAATGAGTAAACTGTGTGCTATGTGAGTTACCTTTCAAGGCCATTAATACAAAACAAAAAACAACAGCAACTGACCAGACACCAATGTTTAATAGGAGAGAACAAACAAAACCTGCAAAATACCCAGGAATATTCTGAAATAAAAACATAATTTTTATATGACTGAACATTCTGTTTCTTCATTCACCAAGCAAATATTAATTCAACACCTAAAAGAGCCACTCAAGATTTCCTTAAGATTATTTTTATCTTGGGGTAAAAAAGTACAGATGTAGATCTTTTTAAGACTTACCAGTGATCTGAAGTTGTGATTTCATTGTCAGGCTACCCATTGAACCAAGCTGTGATCCACTGCCAGACATACCACCAATAGGACGGCAAATCTGAGCATGGAAAAGAAGACACTGTAAACATTAAAAGATCCCATATAAAAAATATGTATAGTGCTAACCAGGCTATTTCCATGTCTCACCAAAGACCACACAATAATGGTGGCATTAACGTTGCTAAATAAAATTTCCAATTCTAGTATTCATCCTGTCTAAACTATCAACAAAATGACATTGCTTTTCATTCCTTCTTCCATCGTTTACATTCTTTCCTTGAACTCCCAAGACTCGTTCTCTAGGTTTATGTCCTACCTCACTGATTGTTTTTAGGCTCCTTTGAAAATCCCTCCTGTTTTCTCCCCTCTCTTAATGTTGGAGTGCCCTAGGGCTCAGTTCCTGGTTCCCTCTTAACTTCTCTACACTCATTTCCTCAAGGATATCATCCAGTGTTATGGCCTTAAATGTCATCTATATACCAGTAAGTCCCAACTTTATATTTCTATCCCAGATGTCATTCCTAAACTCCAAACAAGTTCACTTGGGTATCTAAAAAACGCCCCACAACACCCCGCCAAATTTCACATCAAACACATCAAACTAAACTGCTGATAACAATTCCATCCTTTCATATGCTCAGGCTAAATTTACTTCATCCTGCCTTTTTTATTTCCCTTCCTATCTGTCAGCAATTCAACAGTCTCTGCAGAACATATCCAGAATCCAACCTTTTCTCACCAACTCTACCATCCATCTGTTCATAGTGGCCTCTGACAGCCTGACTTTTCTTCCTGGATTATGCTTCCCTCCTAAATTACTTAATTACCAACCAGTCTCCCTGTTTCTACCTTGTGTCTAGATTCAGTGCCTATTCTGAACACAATCAGGATGAGTTTTAAAGTGTTCAAAACCTGGAGTGCCTCGGTGGCTCTGTCACTTAAGCATCTGCCTCCGGCTCAGGTCATGATCCCACTGTCCTGGGATCAAGACCCAAGTCTGACTCCTTGCTCAGCGGGAAGCCTGCTTCTCCCTCTGCCCCTCCCTGCTACTCTTCTGATTCAAAGTGCTTATAATACAAAAAATCCTCCAAGACATCATTGCAACATTCTATGTAGTTATTACCTTCTCCTCAATACCCAAAGGATGTATGTTAACAGTACTATGACATCAAGACAAGTGAATCAAGAGACAGCAAGTAAAGTCCAATATCTGGGTGCTAATCTTATTATGTATGATACACTATCATTCTAGTTGCTGATCTATATCAACAATTTATTGCTGGGGAAATATCCTTCTTAATGGTATGGCATACATTAATTATTCTAAGTTAAAATTACAAAGTTGAAAAGAAAATAAACTTAAGGTCTCTACAGAAATAAAATATATTTTAAAAACTCAAATTAACTTCATATAGAAAAGACTCATGGAAGTACAGACTACATTTTTAGGAACAGTGATTCTCCCCCAGATAATTACAGGGAATCGCTGTAGTAGTAACCAATGCTCTGTAAAAACATGCTGGTAATTTTAATAATTGATGAACTTATACATATTACTTTCATATATCAAGTATTTTAAATTAAGAAAAATTAAAATAACCATACATATAATAGTAAAAAGAAAACCTAAAGAAACCAACTAATATCAGTTGGCAACCAGTTAAATCACATATTCATACCACAGAACAGAATACTATGCAGCTACTGAAATAAGTAACTTGTTAATGAATGAAACTAAATGATTACAAGAACATTTAAGTTACAAAATATATACAATATGGTGTTATTTTTGCAAACAAAGATTATATACTACAAACAAAAATTATATATTCCTATAGGTACCCATAAATAAATGCAAAAAAGGTATACATCTGAAACTGGTCACAGTGGTTACTTTTGTGGAGGAGAGGAATATGTACAGAAGGTGGTCATGGGGATCTTTAGTTTTATATGTATATTTGAGGTTTCTAAAAGAAAACATGTATCACAGATGATTTGCATAATTTTAAAAACAGGCAAGAGAGAGTAGATATAAGAGAGAATCTATACTTCAAGTCCCATTTTTCCCCCTGAGCTCCAGATTCTTGGGTTTGACCATTATTTACAAATGCATGCCTACCTGGTTAAAATGACTAAAATTTTACACTCACCCTGGCCTCAATAGCACCACCATCCATCCAGATGCTCAAGCCAAACAAAATATGGGCATTATCTTTCCCTCAATAAATTATAAAGATTCTGCCTACAAAACATACCCTACCATATAGCTACTTTTCTCCTTCCCTTCTTAAGCATCCAAGTCCAAGATACAAACATCCATTCCTTCCTTGGCAACAAATTATGAGAAGTTATTAAACTGGTCTCCTTGCTTCTGCACTTGCTCCCAGCTCCTGCTCTCTCCCTGTCCCACCATTCTCCACAGAGCAACTAGAGTATGCTTTTAAAAATAAGTTAGATCAGGGGTGCCTGGGTGGCTTGGTTGTTTAAGTGTCTGCCTTCCGCTAAGGTCGTAATCCCACAGTCCTGGGATTGAGCCCCGTGCCAGGCTCTCTGCTCACTGCGGCATCTGCTTCTCCCTCTCCTCCTGCAGCTCCCCCTGCTTGTGCTCGCTCTCTCTCTCTCAAATAAATAAATCTTAAAAAAAAAAAAATCATATTCTACTCTGCTTAACCACTCAGTAACCTCCTATCTCAGTTAAAATAGAATCTAAACTCCTTCCCCTGGCTTACAGATGCCTGACTCCATTCTACCCATGACTGACTCTCTTATCTTACCTCGTATCATTCTCCCCCTACCTATTAAAAATCTAGCTTTCTTTCTATTTCTCAAACACACTAGTTGGTTCCAGCCTTACAGTCTCTGTACCTAACTGTTCCTCTGCTGGGCATCCTTTTTCCTCTGTCTTTAAATAGGTGCACCTGAGGGGCTCAGTAGATTGAGCATTCTGCTCTTGATTTCCACTCAGGTCATGATCTCCCAGTCCTGGAATCAAGCCCCACATCTCTCAGTGGGGAGTCTGCTTGAGGATTCTCCCTCTGCCTCTCCTCCAGCTCAGGCACACATGCTCTCTCTTGATCTCTCTCTCAAATGAATGAATTTTTTTTTTTTTTTAAATAGCTAACATCTTATATAGTCTTCAAGTATCACCCCCTCACATCTGTCTGGACTTATCCAATCTAAAGTAGACATCCAATCACTTTATATGACATTACTGAAAAATTTCTGGCTTATGGATTCTAAAGTCCACAAAAGCAGGAACCTTCTCTACCTTGTTATCAGTGCCTAGAATATTCTGGAAGCTTTGGTGCGTTCTTTTCTTTTTTTTTTTTTTAAGTCCACAATTTTACCCGTCACAATACTTAGTATCAAAAATACAAGAAATAACAAGTATTGGCAAGAATTTCAGAAAAGGGACCCTTTTCTGTGCACTGTTAGTAAGAATGTAAATTGGTATGCCACTGTGGAAAACAATACAGAGGTTCCTTAAAAAATTAAAAATAGAAATACCACATGATCCAGTAATTCCACCACTGAGTATTTACTCAAGAAAACTTAAAACATTAATTCAAAAATACATAAGCACTCTTATCTTTACTGCAGCATTATTTACAACAGATAAAATATGGAAGCAACCTGAATGCCCATCAGTAGATGAATGGATAAAGATGTGGTATGTATATACAGCAGAGTATTAACCATATTTTTAAAAAAAAAGGATCTTGCCATTAATAAGAGCATGGATGGTCCTAGAGGGTATTATGCTAAGTGAAATAAGACAGAGAAAGACAAATACCATATGATTTCACTTATACATGGAATATAAAACACAAAACAAATGAACAAACAAAAAAAGCAGAAGCAGACCCTAAATACATAGAACAAACCAGTGGTTGCCAGAAAGGACGGGGTAAGGAGACAAGGCAAAATGGGCAAAGAAAGTGGGAGATACAGACTTCCAGTTATGAAATGAATAAGTCATGGGGATGAAAGGTACAGCATAGGGAACATATCAATGGTGTTATAATAGTGACGTAGGGTGAGAGATGGCAGCTATACTTGTGGTGTGCATAGCATAACATACAGAGCCATCAAATCACTATGTTGTATACCTGAAAATAATGTAACATTGTGTGTCAACTATATGTCAATTAAAAAAAAAAAAAAAAGTCCAGGGGCACCTGGGTGGCTCAGTTGGTTGAGCCTCTGCCTTCGGCTCAGGTCATGATCTCAGGGTCCTGGGATTGAGCCCTGCATCAGGATCCCTGCTCAGCAGGGAGCCTGCTTCCCCCTCTCTCTTTGCCTGCTACTTTGCCTACCTGTGATCTCTCTTTCTGTCAAATAAATAAATAAAATCTTAAAAAAAAAGTCCAGGGGCACCTAGCCACTCAGTCTGGAATATATGTGACTCTCGATCTTGGGGTTGTGAGCCCCACATTGGGTATACAAATTACTTAAAATCTTTTTTAAAAAATTAATAAAACTTTAAAAAATAAAAATAAATAAATAAGTCAGTCAGTCCAGGGATGCCTGGCTGGCTCAGTCCGTAGAGCTTGCTCAATCAGTCAGTAGAGACTCTTGATCTCAGGTTGTAAATTTGAGCCCCATGTTGGGTGTAGAGATTACTTAAAAATAACATCTTATATTTGCAAACGACATATCAGATAAAGGGCTAGTGTCCAAAATCTATAAAGAACTTATCAAACTCAACACCCAAAGAACAAATAATCCAATCAAGAAATGGGCAGAGGACATGAACAGACATTTCTGCAAAGAAGACATCCAGATGGCCAAGAGACACATGAAAAAGTGTTCCACATCACTCAGCATCAGGGAAATACAAATCAAAACCACAATGAGATATCACCTCATACCAGTCAGAATGGCTAAAATTAACAAGTCAGGAAATGACAGATGCTGGCGAGGATGCGGAGAAAGGGGGACCCTCCTACACTGTTGGTGGGAATGCAAGCTGGTGCAACCGCTCTAGAAAACAGCATGGAGATTCCTTAAAAAGTTGAAAATAGAACTACCCTATGACCCAGCAATTGCACTACTGGGTATTTACCCTAAAGATACAAACGCAGTGATCCGAAGGGGCACGTGTACCCGAATGTTTATAGCAGCAATGTCTACAATAGCCAAACTATGGAAAGAACTTAGATGTCCATCAAGAGATGAATGGATAAAGAAGATGTGGTATATATACACAATGGAACACTATGCAGCCATCAAAAGAAATGAAATCTTGCCGTTTGCAACGACGTGGATGGAACTAGAGGGTATCATGCTTAGTGAAATAAGTCAATCGGATAAAGACAACTATCATATGATATCCCTGATATGAGGAAGTGGAGATGCAACATGGGGGGTTGGGGGGCTAGGAAAAGAAGAAAAGAAACAAGATGGGATCGGGAGGGAGACAAACCATAAGTGACTCTTAATCTCACAAAACAAACTGAGGGTTGCTGGGGGGAGGGGGATTGGGAGAGAGGGGTGGGGTAATGGACATTGGGGATGGTATGTGCTATGGTGAGTGCTGTGAAGTGTGTAAACCTGGCGATTCACAGACATGTACCCCTGGGGATAAAAATACATTATATGTTTATAAAAAATTTAAAAATTAAAAAAATTAAAAAATAATTATTATAATTAATAATAATTATATTATATAAAATATTATAATTAATAATAATTAAAAATAATAGGGGAAAAAACCATCTTAATGTCAGGTAGGTGGAATCATACAATTTGAGGTCTTTTCAGATTGCCTTCTACCACCCAGCAATATTACTAAAGGTTCCTCCATACCTTTTCATGGTTTGACAACCTTTTTAAATTGCTGAATAATATTCCACTGTGTGTTTGGTTTGTTTTTGTTGTTGTCTTAATAAATAAATAAATAAATTGTCTAAATAAATAAAATAAAGATTTTATTTATTTATTTGACAGAGATCAAAAGTAGACAGACAGGCAGGCAGAGAGAGGGGGAAACAGGCTCCCTGCCAAGCAGAGAGCCCAATGCGGGATTATGACCTGAGCCGAAGGCAGAGGCTATAACCCACTGAGCCACCCAGACGCTCCTCCACTGTGTGTTTGTACCACAGTTTATCCATTCCTGTTAAAGGACATCTTGCTTGTTTCCGGTTTGGGGCAATTGTGGAAAAAGCTGCTATAAATATTCATGTACAGGTTATTTGTGGACTTAAGCTTTTTATTTTTATTTTTTAATTTATTTAAAGGGAGGGAGAGAGGGAGAGAGAGAGGGAGCACAGGCAGACAGAGTGGCAGGCAGAGGCAGAGGGAGAAGCAGGCTCCCTGCTGAGCAAGGAGCCCGATGCGGGACTCAATCCCAGGACACCGGGATTATGACCTGAGCCGAAGGCAGCCGCTTAACCAACTGAGCCACTCCCTGGACTTAAGCTTTTAATTCAATTGAATAAATAGGTATACAACTGCTGGATAATGGTAAGCCTATGTTTTAACCCTGTAAGAAACTGCCAAATCATCTTCCAAAGAAGTTGTGCCATTCTGCATTCCTACTAGGATTGAAGGAAAATTCCTGGGGCTGCTGGGTGGCTCAGTTAGTTAAGTGTCTTCCTTCAATTCAGGTAGTGATCTCAGGGTCCTAGAATCAAGCCCCAGGTCGGGTTCCCTGCTTAGTAGAGAATCTGCTTCTGCCCCACCCCCACAACTCATGCTTGCTGTCACTGTCTCTAGTAAATAAATCATTAAATTCTTATTGTTCTGTATCTTCACCAGCTTTTGGTATTATTAGCTTTTCAAAATTTTGCCAATCTAACAGATGTACAGTGATATTTCACTGATGGCTTAATTTGTAATTCCCATGATATTGAACATCTTTTCATATGCTTATTTGGCATCTATGTATATTGTTTGGTAGGGTATCTCTTCAGAGCTCTTGATCAATTTTTACTTGTTTCCACATTATTACATTTTAAGAGTTCTTTATGTATTTTAGAAACGTCCTTTAACAGATTTATGTTTTACAACTATTTTCTCACAGCCTATGGCTTCTCCTTTCATTCTCTTAACAGTGTAAATGTTCCAAACAAACTATGGGTGTACGTGGGGGATGGGGGTGGTTTCTTCACACCAAT
Organism: Mellivora capensis; assembly: GCA_004024625.1. Taxonomy (NCBI): domain Eukaryota; kingdom Metazoa; phylum Chordata; class Mammalia; order Carnivora; family Mustelidae; genus Mellivora; species Mellivora capensis. The sequence goes on along the minus strand of PISX010014083.1, from coordinate 18,992 downwards.
GAACAATTCTCTGACACCAGCTGGGTGTCTTACAGCTTAATTCTGACAGTATTCACCCAGACATAGTGTCAGATCCCAAAGTGATCAGTCCTACAAGCTCCCCTACAAGTCCCTGAAGCATCCCACTTCAGATGCTAGTCTCAAGTCCTGGATGCCTTGTGCTGACTAACCAGCTATATACCAGAGGTTCTAATGACTACCTCCTTGGGTCTGATTAATTTGCTAGAGTGGCTCACAAAATCACAAATAGAATGGCCCAGTTTATTATAAAAGGATATCACTAACAGCCAGATGAAAGAGATGCACAGGGCATGGTATGGAGAAAAAGTATGAAGTTTCAGATCCTCAGCCAGTGTACTACTCTCCCCAAATCTTCCTGTATTCACCAACCTAGAACCTCTCTGAACTCCAACCTTTTAGATTTTTAAGGAGGCTCTGTTACACAGGTGTGGCTGATTAAATAACTGACCATTATCAATTGAACTCTGGGATCTCCAGCCCTCTCCTCATTGGGGGTGGGAGGGAACTAAAAGTGCCAATCTCTAATCACATGGTTGGCTCCAATGACAAACAGCTTCTATCCTTAAGACAACTTTTTTTTTTAAGATTTTATTTATTGGGACGCCTGGGTGGCTCAGTTGGTTGGACGACTGCCTTCGGCTCAGGTCATGATCCCGGAGACCCAGGATCGAGTCCCGCATCAGGCTCCCAGCTCCACGGGGAGTCTGCTTCTCCCTCTGACCTTCTCCTCACTCATGCTCTCTCACTGCCTCTCTCTCAAATAAATAAATAAAATCTTAAAAAAAAAAGATTTTATTTATTTATTCATTTGACAGAGATCACAAGTAGGCTGAGAGGCAGGCAGAGAGAGAGAGGAGGAAGCAGGCTCCCTGCTGAGCAGAGAGCCCAATGCAGGGCCTGATCCCAGGAACCTGGGATCATGACCTGAGCTGAAGGCAGAGGCTTTAACCCACTGAGCCACCCAGGCGCCCCCTTAAGACAACTTCTAAAAGTCACCTCATTAACTTTATCACTCTCATCACTTAGGAAATTCCAAGAGTTTTAGGAGCTCTGTGTCAGGAACAGGACTGAAAACCAGATACTTATTTTTTATTATAAGATCACAGTATCACATAGTGCATTTTTTAAAGAGATTTTATTTATTTGACAGAGAGCGCGCAAGAGAGGGAACACAAGCAGGGAGAGTGGGAGAGGGAGGAGGCTTCTTGCTGAGCAGGGAGCCTGATATGGGGCTCAATCCCAGGACCCTGGAATCATGACCTAAGCCGAAGGCAGACGCTCAGCAACGGAACCAACCAAGGCTCCCCTCACTTAGTGCATTTTAATAAAGTCCAATTTATTAAGTTTCATATTTCCTGGATTGTGCTTTTGGTGTCACATCTAAAAACTCATTCCATCTCTTCAACAAATGGTGCTGGGACAACTGCACAACCATATGTTAAAACAAACAAACAAACAAACAAACAAAAAACTGGACCCCTACAAAAGAACTGTGGTTTTATGTTTTGACCTGTCTAGAAGTTACATGAAGGACTGATAGGCTCAAGAACTTCTCTTGCCTTTGTTCTCTTGTATGGCAGCTTCCTTGGGGCTGAGATAGCCAGGCAGTGTTTGCCAAAAGCATTTAAAAGCAAAGGCAGTAACCAATGCCTCCCGGGGAAAGGAATAATAGGTGGGGCGCACAACAGATACACTGAAAAGATTGGAAAGGAAGAGACTAGAGAACAAGACATATTGGGGCAATGAGGGCTTTGAAACACTCTTGGGTATTATGTTAAATCTGGAAGTCCGTGCAAAGGCCAAGGGGTGGATGCATGCTCAGAAGGGCTAGGAGAAGATCCTGGCCCTTAACTCTGATTTGACCTTCAGGCTCCATGCAAGCAGGAAGTAAAGGCTAAGACAGTTTTAAATTGCCTGACTAACCACAGGAGTGTCCAAACACAGCCAATCTACAAACATGGTAGTATTTGGGGGGTTTTTTGGTTGCAAGTTTTTAAGGATATCCGTCAATCACTAGCTGAATACTTATCTAACAGAACACAGACTTCAGTGGCCATACATGACAAAGAATACAGACTACACAAAATTAGTTTGGAAATGTCATCGAATAAGCAAATAACCACAATGAGCAGCAATAAGAAACCATGAAATAGGGGGCACCTAGGTGGTTCAGTCGGTTAAGTGTTGGGTTTTTATTTTGGGCTGAGGGTCATGTTCTCAGGGTGCTGGGATTGAACCCTGCATCCTGACTCATGCTGAGCAGTGTCTGTCTGGGTCTCTCTCCCTCTCCCTCTGCCCCCCCCCCCCGCACACATGTGCTCTAAATAAATCAATCTTAAAAAAAGAGAAAAGGGAAGAGAAGGAACCATGAAGTGGCAGATGAATTTGATTTTCATACTAGCAAACCAAATTCAACAGCACATTAAAAGGCTTATTATGCTATGACCACGTGGGATTCATCACTGGGTTGCAAGGATGGATCAACATATAAAAATCAGTGTGTTACAATTAAAAGAAGGCTAAAAATCACATGATCATCACAACTGAGGTAAAAAAAAAAAAGTATTTGATAAAAATCAATAATCTTGAACTAGGAATAGAAGAAAATTACCTCAACAAAATGAATGGTATATATTGAAAGTCCACAACTAATATCACACTCAGTGGTGAAAAATTAAAAGCTTGTCCTCTAATACTAGGAATAAGACAGACTGCTAACTCCCACTGCTTTTATTTCACATAATACTATAAGTCCTAGCCAAAGCAATCAGACCAGGAAAAAAAATAAACAGAACAACCCCACACAGAACAACAGCACCAAAAAGAATAAAATACTCAGGAATAAACTTAATCAAGGAGATGAAACTGCAAAACTTGGGGTGTCTGGGTGGCTCAGTCGGTTAAGCATCTGCCTTTGGCCCAGGTCATGATCCCAGGGGCCTGGGACTGAGCCCTGCACCCAGCTCCCTGCTCAGTGGGGAGTCTGTTTCTCCCTCTCCCTTCTCCTCACTCATGTTCTCTCTCTCTCTCTCTCTCATGCTGTCTCTCTCTCTCATAAATAAAATAAAAAACTACAAAACTCTGCTGAAAGAAATTAAAGAAGCCACAAATAAATAGAAGGACATCCATATTCATGGGTTGAAAGATTTACAGATTCAGTGCAATCCCATTCAAAATTCCAATGGCATTTTTTTGAAGAAAAAAAAAAAACCCTAAAATTCAACTAGAACCAGATAAAAGCAAAAGCAAAATAAACTGGATATAAATTAAAAGTTAAAAATTTTCTGCTTCAAAACTACCATCAAGAAGCGAGAAGCCAGGGCACCTGGGCAGCTCACTTGGTCAAGCAACTGCCTTCAGCTCAGGTCATGATCCTGGAGTCCCAGGATGGAGTCCCACATCAGGCTCCCTGCTCAGTGGGGAGTCTGTTTCTCCCTCTGATCCCCGCCCCCAATGCTCACTCTCTCTCTCTCTCAAATAAATAAATAAAATCTTTTTAAAAAAAAGAAATGAGAAGCCGGAGATGCCTGGGTGGCTGAGTTGGCTTAGTCTCTGACAGATGATTTCAGCTCAGATCACGATCTCAACGGTCGTGAGATCAAGCCCTGCACACTGAGCCCCGTGTAGGGAGGGATCCTTACTTAGCAAGGATTCTACTTGGGATTCTCTCTCCCTCTCCCTTTGTCCCTCCCCCAAAGCACAGGTGGATGGGCTGGTGCACATGCACACTCTCTCTAAAATAAATAAATCTTGGGGAAAAAAAAAAGTGAGAAGCCAACCCACAAAATGCAAGATAATTTCTGTAAATCATATATATCCGACAAAAAGTATCTAAATATCTAAAGAGCTGTCACAAAAGGCAATGACTGAAAAATTGGCAAAATACCTAAATAGACATTTCTCCAAAGATATACAAAGGGCCAATAAGCACATGAAAAGATACTCAACATCATTAATCATCAGAAATGCAAATTAAAACCAAAATAAGATACCACTTCATACCTACTAGGATGCCTATAATCAAAATGACCAATAATACTGTTAACGAGGATGTACATAAGTTAGAACTTTCATACAGTGCTAATGCGAATATAAAATGGTGCAACTGCAATGGTTCCTCAAGAAGTAAAAGACTGAATTACCAGGTGATACAGCTATTCTTCTCCAGGGATACACCCAAAAGAAATGAAAACATATGTCCACACAAAAACCTGAAGATGAATGTTCACAGCATTACTCATAATAGTCAGAAAACAAATAACCCAAATGGCCATCAAATAATGAATGGATTTTTAAAGTGTGGTATATTCATACAATGGAATATTATTCAGCAATAAAAAGAAATGAAGCACTGGTAAAATCTGTATCACAAACCCTGAAAATACTAAGCTAAGTGAAAGAAGCCAGTCACAAAAGACCAGATTAATATAGGATTCCATCTACACAATATGTCCAGAGTCAATTAATCTATAGAGACAGTAAGTAGATAATTGGTTGCCTAGGACTGAGCAGACATGGCACTTGGAGTGAGAACTAAGAGATGCAGAGAACTATACATTTTCAATGGGTATATTGTATGGTGTGTGAACTACATATCAATAAAGCTATTTAAGACAAAAAAAAAAAAAAATTTAGGAGAACTTTTGGGACGCCTGGGTGGCTCAGTTGGTTAAGCGGCTGCCTTCGGCTCAGGTCATGATCCCGGCGTCCTGGGATCGAGTCCCGCATCCGGCTCCTTGCTTGGCAGGGAGCCTGCTTCTCCCTCTGCCTCTGCCTGCCACTGCTGGCCTGTGCTCGCCCTCTCTCTCTCTCTCTCTGACAAATAAATAAATTTTTAAAAAATCTTTAAAAAAAAAAAAGGAGAACTTTTTTTATTTTTCTAGGCTAAAATATTTTACTACCAATGGATCCTCACTAGAAGAAATTCTACACTTGATCTTAGCTGAAAGGCCAGTAAGTTTCAAGAAATTCTAAAGGATGTACTTCAGGAATAAAGACAATGATTCTTAAAAGAAGTTCTGCAACTCAAGATACCAAAGTGACTAAGAAAGTGGTAAACATTAGATAAATATAAAATATGTGAAAGAACATCCAATTTGAGGATTTAAAAATATAAAGCTAAAATACTGAAATGAAAATCAGGAATAAAGATAACTGGAGTTTATTTCTAAGATGTTCCTATTGCTCAGCAAGGCAAAGATACTGATTAACTTTTGTGAAGTTAATATGCAAGTTAAAATTTCAAAATTTCAAAATTTTAAAATTTCAAAAGGAAGCAGTAAAAAATTAAAAACAGAGTGCACATATTCCAAACCAGTATGGAGAAAAGAGATTTGAGAGAAAAAGAAATACAAATCCAAAAGAATGCAGGAAGTAAACAAAGAGAGAAAATTGAAATACGTAGAGAAAAGGTCTTTTACAAAATGATAGATTACATATGCATGTCTGAATCCCCTTTCAAATTCCCTCTAAACTCTAGCAAAAGGGACACCTGGATGGCTCAGTTGGTTGGGCATTTGCCTTCAGCTTAGGCTGTGATCTGAGGGTTCTAGGATAGAGCCCCACATTGAGCTCCTTGTTCAGCAAGGAGCCTGTTTCTCCCTCTGCCTGCCACCCCGCCCCCCGTGCTTGTGGTTTCTCTCTGACAAGTAAATAAAATCTTTTTTAAAAAATGTCCCCCCAGGGGCGCCTGGGTGGCTCAGTGGGTTAAGGCCTCTGCCTTCGGCTCAGGTCATGATCCCAGGGTCCTGGGATCAAGCCCTGCATCGGGCTCTCTGCTCCGCAGGGAGCCTGCTTCCTCCTCTCTCTCTGCCTGCCTCTCTGCCTACTTGTGACTTCTGTCTGTCAAATAAATAAATAAAATCTTTAAAAAAAAAA
>PISX010014083.1:0-12994 GCA_004024625.1 Mellivora capensis | reverse complement strand
CAGTCCCAGTCAAGACTAAAGATAAATGCAGCCTGATATCTAACTGATATCAAGAGGTACCAAGAGAGACCTTAAGCCACAACTACTCAGCCAAGCTACTCCCAAATTTCTCAACCACAGAAACTGCAAAAGATAATAAGTTATTATTATTTTAAGCCCCAGAACTTCAGGATAATCTATTGCATAGCAACAGTACACTAACAGAGAAACCATGGTATAATCTTGGCTAAGTACTAGGGTAATATAAGATCTCTGCTCTAAATTACATGAAAAAAAACTTACACTGAAGTACCAGCCTAACATACTTAGAACCTATCCTTAAGTTCTTACCATTCAAATAGAACGGTGTGTACTTATTTTACATTTGGTAATGATTTATTTCTTAAAAGGCAAAATAAAGGGTAGGATGAATTATGGGAGAGTGACCATTTAATTTTTCATACAAACTGGAACGGTTTTGATTGTGAACAGGAACAAGATGGAATGCTGTGTCAACAGGAATAAACCAGACCTATACTAGGCAAACCATGACATAATGCCACCCTAATTATGGATTATAGGTATGGAAATTTAAACTGCTAAAATAAGGTGGTATAAAAGAAAAAGTATTAAAATCAGGAGACTACAATAAATTACAAGCATCATCATAATAAAAAATTATTAGTTTGGGCACCTGGCTGGCTCAGTCAGTTAAGCATCCTACTTTTCATTTTGGCTCAGGTCATGACCTCGGGGTTGTGAGTCCTGTATCAGTCCTGTATCCTGTGAGTCCTGTGCTGGGCATGGAGCCTGCTTAAGATTCTCTCTCTCCCTTTCCCTCTGCCCCTCCCCCACTTAAAAAACAACAACAACTAGTTTGGGGGCACCTGGATGGCTCAGTCAGTGGAGATGCAACTCTTGATCTCAGGTTTATGAGTTCAAGATCCACCTAGGTATAGAAATTACTTAAAACCAAAATCTTAAAAAAAAAAAAAAAATAGGGCACCTGGGTGGCTCAGTCATTATGTGTTTGCCTTCCACTCAGGTCATGATCCCAGAGTCCTAGGATCGAGCCCCTGGGTTGAGCTTCCTGCTCAGTAGGAAGCCTGCTTCTCCCTCTCCCACTCCCCCTGCTTAAGTGTTCCTTCTCTTCAGGTATCTCTCTATCTCAAATAAATAAATAAAATCTTTTTTAAAAAAATAACTAGTTTGGTGAATAATCATGTGCTGGGAACCATTTTAAAGAATTTTACATGTAGTAATTCATTTAATACAATCTCCCTGTAATGAGCTGAGTAGTGGCTCCCAAAATATGTTCACATCCTATTTCCTGAAACCTACAAATGTGACCTTACTTGGAAGAAGGGTCTTTACACATCTAATTAGGAATTTCTAGATGGTAGCATCCAGATTATCCAGCTGGACCTTAAATCCAGTAACAATTGTCCTGTTAAGAAACACAGAGAAAGTAGAAGAAAAAAAGGCCATGTGAAGACAGGCAGAGATTAAAATTATGTAGCCACAAGCCAAGAGACACCTAGAGCCACTGGATGGTAGCAAAAGGAAGGAAGGATTCTCCCCAGAGCTTTTAAAGCAAATGCAGCTATTCTGACATCTTGCCTTCAGATTTCTAGCCTTCAGAACTGTGAGAAATTCTGTAATTTAGGTCACCAAGTTTGAGGTAATTTGTTATAGCAGTCACAGGAAATTAATACACTCCCTATGACACAGATACTACTATCAACATTTTGCCAATAATGAAACAAGCACAGAAATGTTAAGTAATCAAATAAACCAGAAGATCTGGGGATAAGAATAAGAAGTAATAAAATGAAATAAAAAAACTGGTTTGGAAATAGTATTTGGAGGCTGGTCATAGGGACCGAGTTTGCTGTCAAAATTTAGCTGAGCTTAATAAATGAAGAAGAAATGAAAGAATCATTATTTTGCAACCTGAACAGATGATGGCATTTTAATATATATCCACAAACTATTTGATATTCCTCCCTTCAAAAGATGGAACCAAATACCCTGTCTCTTGAATGCAGGCCAAATTTAGTTACTCTCTTCTAATGAATAGAATGTGGCAGGAAAGGATAGTATGTGACTTCCAAGGTGAGGGCATAAAAAGCAATGCCACAACAATGTATAAAGATACAATTTTGTAACATCAATAACTAAAATGGGTACTGACAGAGCTGTAAAGGAACAGCTTTTGTATATTATTGAAATTAAGTGGTTATCAACCCTACAGGAAATACTGAAAATGGTCCTCTAAAATAGAAAGCTTAAAAGTAACATACACCAGAAAGGAACAGAGACAATATACAGTAACAGTCACCTTACAGGCAATACAATGGCACTAAAATCCTATCTTTCAATAGTTACCCTGAATGTAAATGGGCTAAATACCCCAATCAAAAGACACAGGGTACCAGAATGGATAAAAAAGTAAGACCTATCGATATGCTGTCTGCAAGAGACTCAAAGACACCTCCAGATTTAAAGTGAGGGGGTGGAAAACCACTTACCATGCTAATGGACATCAAAAGAAGTCTGGGGTGGCAATCCTTGTATAAGACAAATTAGATTTTAAACCAAAAACTACAATAAGAGATGAGGAAGGACACTGTATCATACTTAAAGAGTCTGTCCAACAAGAAGATCTAACAATTTTAAATATCTATACCCCTAACATGGGAGCAGCCAATTATATAAACCAGTTAATATCAAAGAAATATATTGACTGTAATACAATAATAGTAGGGGAGTTTAACATCCCCCTCACTGAAATGGACAGATGATCTAAGCAAAAGATCAACAGGGAAATAAAGGCTTTAAATGACACACTGGACCAGATGGACATCACAGATATATTCAGAACACTCCATCCCAAAGCCACAGAATACACATTCTTCTCTAGTGTACATGGAACATTCTTCAGAATAGATCACATTCTGGGTCACAAATAAGGTCTCAACCGGTACCAAAAGATTAGGATCATTCCCTGCATATTTTCAGACTGCAATGCTTTGAAACTAGAACTCAATCACAAGAGAAAAGTTGGAAAGAACTCAAATACAGGGAGGCTAAAAAGCATCCTACTAAAGGATGAATGGATCAACCAGGAAATTAAAGAAGAATTTTTAAAAATTCATGGAAACAAATGAAAATGAAAACACAACTGTTCAAAATCTTTGGGACACATCAAAGGCAGTCCTGACAGCAAAGTATATAGCAATACAAGCCTTTCTCAAGAAACAAGATAAGTCTCAAGTACACAACCTAACCCTATACCTAAAGGAGCTGGAAAAAGAACAGCAAAGAAAGCCTAACCTCAGCAGGAGAACAGAAATCATAAAGATCAGAGCAGAAATCAAAGAAAAAGAAACCAAAAGAACAGCAGAACAGATCAACGAAACTAGGAGCTGGTTCTTTGAAAGAATTAGTAAGATTGAAAAACCCCTGGCCAGACTTATCAAAAACAAAATAGAAAAGACCTAGGTTAATAAAATCATGAATGAAAGAGAAGAGATCACAACCAGCACTAAAGAAATACAAACAATTATAAGAACATAGTATGAGAAACTATATTCCAGCAAATCTGACAATCCTCAAGAAATGGATGCATTCCTAGAGATGTATAAATGACCAAAACTGAACCAGGAAGAAATAGAAAATCTGAACAGACCCATAACCAGTAAGGAAATTGAAGCAGTTATCAAAAATTTCCCAACAAACAAGAGCCCAGGGCCAGATGGCTTCCCAGGGAAATTCTACCAAACATTTAAAGAAGAATTAGTAGTTATTCTCCTGCAATGGTTCCAAAAAATAGAAATGGAAGGAAAACTTCCAAACTCATTTTATGAGGCCAGCATTACCTTGATCCCAAAACCAAAGACTCCATCAAAAAGGAAAATTACAGACCAGTATCCTTGATGAACACAGATGCAAAAATTCTTACCAAAATACTAGCCAATAGGATCCAACAGTACATTAAAAGGATTATTCACCATTACCAACTGGGATTTATTCCTGGGCTGCAAGGTTGGTTCAACATCTGCAAATCAATCAACATGGTATAGTACATTAATAAAGGGAAGGACAAGAACCATATGATACTCTCAACAGATGCAGAAAAAGCATCCCTTCTTGATTAAAACTCTTCACAGTATAGGGATAGAGGGTACATACCTCAATATAATCAAAGCCATCTATGAAAAACCCACAGCAAATATCATTCCCCATGGAGAAAAACTGAGAGCTTTTCCCTTAAGGTCAGGAACATAGCAGGGATGCCCACTATCACTACTGCTAGTCAACACAGTACTAGAAGTCCTAGCTTCAGCAATCAGACAACAAGAATAAATAAAAGGCATCTAAATCAGCAAAGAAGTCAAACTCTCACTCTTTGCAGATGGTATGGTACTTTTTGTGGAAAACCCAAAAGACTCCACCCCCAAAACTGCTAGAACTCATACAAGAATTCAGTAAAATGGCAGGATATAAAACCAGTGCACAGAAATCAGTTGCCTATCTATATACCAACAGCAAGACAGAAGAAAGAGAAATTAAGGAATCGATCCCACTTACAATCACAACCAAAACTATAAGATACCTAGGAATAAATCTAATGAAAGAGGCGAAGAACCTGTACTCAGAAAACTATAAAATACTCATGGAAGAAACTGAGGAAGACACAAAAAAAAAAGGAAAAAAGTTTCATGCTCATGGACTGGAAGAACAAATATTGTGAAATGTCTTTGCTACCTAGAGCAATCTACACATTTAATGCAATCCCTATCAAAATACCATCAACATTTTTCAAATAAATTCAAATAATCCTAGAACTTGTATGGAACCAGAAAAGACCCCGAAAGGCCAAAGGAATGTTGAAAAAACCAAAGCTAGTGGCATCACAATTCTGGACTTCAAGGTCTATTACAAAGCTGTAATGACCAAGCAGTACAGTACTGGCATTAAAAAAGACACATAGATCAATGGAACAGAATAGAGAGCCCAGAAATGGACTCTCAACTCTATGGTCAACTAATCTTCAACAAAGCAGGAACGAATGTCCAATGGAAAAAAGACAGTCTCTTCAACAAATGGTATTAGGAAAACTGGACAGCCGCATGCAGAAGAAACTTACCATTTCCTTATACCACACACAAAAACAGACTCAAAATGGATGAAAGACCTAATGGTGAGACAAGAATCCATCAAAATCCTTGAGAACACAAGCAGCAACCTCTTCGACCTCAGCCACAGCAACTTCTTCCCAGGAACATCACCAAAGGCAAGAGAAACAAAGCAAAAATGACCTATTGGGACTTCATCAAGATCAAAAGTTTTTGTACAGCAAAGGAAACAGTCAACAAAACCAAAAGACAACCAACAAAATGGGGGAAGGTATTTGCAATGACATATCAGATAAAGGGCTAGTATCCACGATCTGTAAAGAATTTATCAAACTCAACACCCAAAGAACAAGTAATCCAATCAAGAAATGGGCAGAAGACCCGAACAGACATTTCTGCAAAGACATCCAAATGGCCAACAGACACATGAAAAAGTGCTCAACATCACTCGGCATCAGGGAAATACAAATCAAACCCGCAGTGAGATACCACCTCACACCAGTCAGAATGGCTAAAATTAACAAGTCAGGAAACAACAGGTGTTGACAAGGATGTGGAGAAAGGAGAACCCTCCTACACTATTGGTGGGAATGCAAGTTGGTGCAACCACTCTGGAAAATAGTATGGAGGTTTCTCAAAAGTTGAAAATAAAGTTACCCTATGACCCAGCAATTGCATCACGGGGTATTTACCAAAAGGATACAAATGTAGTGATCCGAAGGGGCACACACACCCAAATGTTTATAACAGCGATGTCCACAATTGCCAAACTATGGAAAGAGCTTCAATGTCCATCAACAGATGAATGGATAAAGAAAATGTGATACACACACACGATGGAATATTACGCAGACATCAAAAAACCCCAAAACCCTGCCATTTGCAACAATGTGGATGGAACTAAAGGGTATTATGCTAAGCAAAATAAGTCAGAGAAAGACAATATCATATGATCTCATCAATATGAGGAATTTGAGAAACAAGACAGAAGTCAATAAGGGAAGGAAGGGAAAAATGAATCCAAACAAAACCAGAGAAGCAGACAAACCATAAGAGACTCAATCTGAGGAAACAAACAGGGTTGCTGGAGTGGAGTGGGGTAGGAGGGATGGAGTCGCTAGGTGATGAACACTGGGGAGGGTATGTGCTATGGTGAGTGCTGTGAATTCTGTTAAGACTGATATATCACAACTGTACCCTTGAAACAAATAATACATTATATGTTAATAATAAAAAGAAAAATTAAGCAGTTATAAATTCAAATTAGAGTATTATAACTTTAGGACTTTAAATGTAATCCCCATGGTAACCAAAAAAGAAAACAGAATATACACAAAAGGAAATAAGAAGACAATGGAAATGTTTCACTATCAATTAAACACAATGACAGTAATGAAGGAAATGAATGACAAAAAAGCTCTAACACATATGGAAAACAAAGAGTAAAATGAGGAAGTCCCTCTTTACCAGTAATTAGTTTACATGAAAATGGGCTGAACTCTCCAATCAGAAGACAGAAATTGGCAGAATGGATTAAAAACATCATCTGATCATATGCTGTCTATAGAAGACTCATTCTAGATCCAAAGACTCAAACAGGCTAAAAGTAAAAGGATGGAAAAAGATATTCCAAGTAAACTATAAATAGTAACCAAAAGACCGCTGAGGTAAGTCTACTAAAGTCACACAAAACAGACTTTTTTTAAAGATTTTATTTATTTATTTGATAGAGAGAGAGAGAAAGAAAAGAGTATAAGCGGGAGGAGGAGCAGAATAAGAGAGAGAAGCATACTCCCCAAGGATCAAGAATCCCTATGCGGTACCCGATTCCAGGACTCTAGGATCATGACCTGAGCCAAAGGCTGAGGTACCCGATTCCAGGACTCTAGGATCATGACCTGAGCCAAAGGCTGACATTTAACTGAATGAGCCACCCAAGCACCTCCAAAACGACTTTAAATCAAAAAAAGTTGTGAGAGCCAGGCTGGCTCAGTCAGGGGAGTTTGAGACACTTGATCTCAGGGTCGTAAATTTGAGCCCCGCGTTAGGTATAGAGATTAAATAAAAAAATACATAAATAGAACCTTAAAAAAAAGGTTATGAGACAAAAGATGTTACAATATTAATAAAAGGCCCAAAACAGCAGAATACACAGTAATTTATAAACATTTACACAATTATAAAAATTTAGTAATAACAGACCATCAAAATAAATGAAGCAAAAGCTAACAGGTTTGAAGGTAGAAATAGACATTTCTCAGCACATTGAAAGGATTATAAATGAAGTGGGTTTATTCGTGGCATTCAAGGATGGTTCAACATACAAAAATTAATCAATGTAATACACCACATTAAAAGAATGAATGGAAAAAATCACAATCATCTCAATTGATAGAGAAAAAGCACCTGACAAAATTTAACACCCTTTTATGATAAAAACATTCAACAAAGTAGGAACCGAAGGGAACCACCTCAGTTTGTTAATAAAGGCCATATATGAAAAATGCACACTGACATCATATTCAATGGTGAAAGAATGAAAGCTTCTTAAAGACCAGGAATAAGGCAAGGATGCCCACTCTTACCACTTTCATTCAACACAACCCTGGAAGCCCGAACCAAAGCAATTAGGCAAGAAAAAGAAATCAAAAGCACCCAAATAGGAAAGAAAGAGTAAAATTCTGTTTGAAGATATGAATATATCTTCAAAAAGAAAACCCTAGAGATTCCACACACAGAAAAATTGTTAGAATTTATAAATTCTGCAAACTGGCAAGATACAGAAATCAACACATAAAAACCTGCTGTATTTCTGTTCATTAACAATCAACAATCAAAACAGGAAATTAAGAAGACAAATCTATTTATAAAATCAGTAGGTTAAGCATCTGCCTTCCATTCAGGTCATGATCCCAGGGTCCTGGAATTAAGCCCCCGTCAGCCCCAATCTGCTCAGTGGGGAGCCTGCTTCTCCCTCTCCCTGCCCTACCCCTCCTCCTCTTTTTTTCTCTCTCTCCCAAATGTATAAAACCTTAAAAAAAAAAACAAAAACAAACAGTAAGACACTTACAAATTAACCAGTGAGGTAAAAGACTTGTAATACTGAAAACTGTAAAACACTGCTGAAAGAAATTAAAAGACACAAATAAATGGAAAGACATCTTGTGCTTATGGATTAGAAGTCTTCATATTAAGATATTAATACTACCCAAAGCAGTCCACAGATTCAATGTAACCCCTATCAAAAAACCAAGGATGTAAAAACAAACAAACAAGCAAAAAACAATGACATTCCTTGCAGAAACAGAAAATCCATCCTAAAATTCATATACAATCTCCAGAGACCTTGAATAGCCAAAATAATCTTGAAAAAGAAGAACAAAGAGGATTTATATTTCCTGATTTCAAAATTTAGTACAAAGCTGCAATAATCAAAACACTGTGGTGCTGGCATAAAGACATACAAACTTAATCCACTGGACTAGAATAAAGATCCCCAAAATAAACTCTTACAGATAAAGTAAAATGATTCCTGCCAAGGGTGCCAAGACCATTCATTGGGAAAAGGACAGTCTTTTCAACAAATGGTGCTGGGAAAACCAAATCTCCACTTGCAAAAGAATAAAGTTGGACCCTTACCTAACACCATTACAAAAATTAAAAATGGATCAAAGACCTAAATGTTAAGACCTAAAAATATAAAACTCTTAGAGGAAAATAGGACAAATGCTTCACAACATGGATTTGGCAATGAGTCCAATGACACCAAAGGTATAGGCAACAAAAGAAAAAAAATATATAAACTGGACTTCACAAAAATTTCAAACTTTTGTGCAAAAGAAACTATCAACAGAATGAAAAGGCAACCTACAAAATAGGAGAAAATATCTGAAATCATTCATCTAAAGGATTAATATCCAGAATATCCAGAGAACTAAAACTCAACAACAAAAACTTAATTCAAAATTTGAACAGACGTTTCTCCAAAGAATGGCCAGTAAGCACACGAAAAAACACTTAACACCATTAATCATTAGGAAAATCCAAATCAAAACCACAATGAAATACCAACTCACACCCATCAGGAGGGCTACTATCAAAAAAACCGAGATACTAACAAATGTTGCCAAAGATGTGGAGAAATTATAACCCTTGTTCACCAACGCTGGGAATGTAAAAGGATAGAGCCGCTGTGGGAAACAGTATGGTGGCTCCTCAAAAACGTAAAAATAGAATTACCATAAGATCCAATAATCCCACTTCCTGCTATATACCCAAAAGAATTCAAAGCAGGTTCTAGAAGGTGTTTGTACACACAAGTTCACAGCAGCATTATTCACAATAGCTAAAATGTGGAAGTAACCCAAGTGTCCATCAATGGATGAATGGATAAACAAAATGTGATCTATACATACAATGGAATAATATTAGGAAGGAAATTCTGACACATGCTGTAAGATGGATGGACTTTGAGGACATTATGCTAAGTGAAGTAAGCCAGCCAGAAAAAGATGACTCCACTTATACGAGATACCCAGAGCAATCAAAATCAGAGACCAAATGTACAACAATAGTTACCAAGGGCTCAGGGGAGGAGGGGATGTAGAGTTATTGTTCAATGGCATAGAGTTTCAATTTTGCAAGACAAAAAGTTCTAGAGATGGATGGTGGTGATGACTGCACAATGATATGAATGTACTGAGTACCACTGAACCACAGACTTAAAAATGGTCATGATGGGGGATGCATAGGTGGCTCAGTCGGTTAAGCTTGGTTTTGGCTCAAATCATGATCTCCAGGTCCTGAAATCAAGCCCTGCAACTTACTTTCTTATGGTTCAGCAAAATCAAAAGTATCTACCTAGAGAGAGAAAGTAAATGTGACAAGATGTTATTAACTGGTCCATCTAGGCCAAGTGCTTACAAGTATTCACTACACTATTCTTCTGACTTTTCTGTAGCTTAGATTTTTTTCAAAGTAACTTTTTTTTTTTTTTTTTTTTTTTTTTAAGAATATAGGGGCACCTGGGTGGCTCAGTGGGTTAAAGCCTCTGCCTTCAGCTCAGGTCATGATTTCAGGGTCCTGGGATCAAGCCCCGTATCGGGCTCTCTGCTCAGCAGGGAGCCTGCTTCCCCTTCTCTCTCTGCCTGCCTCTCTGCCTACTTGTGATCCCTCTCTGTCAAATGAATAAATAAAATCTTAAAAAAAAAAAAAGAATATAAAGAGTACCCCATCACAATGAGATATCTGACACTCCTATTAGAATGCCTACAACAAGAAAATACTGACAATAACAAGTGTCTGACAAGGATGCAAACATCCTTATATATTTGTGGTTGGAATACAAAATGGTAAAGGCAATATGGAAAAATCTTTTGCCTACTTATTATAAATTTCAACACACTTACCATACAACCCAACAATCCCATTTCTAGATATGTACCTTAGAGCAGAGTTCTTAACCGGAGGTTATTCTACACTATGTGACTTTTTTTTTTTTTTAAACAACTGGCACAAAGTGCAGGTGGCTACTGTTATCTAATGGGTAGAAGAAGCAAGGGATGCTGCTAAACATCCTATTGAGCTCTCCACAACAAAGAATTAATTTTCCAGCCCAACATGTCATAGTACCAAGATTAAGAAACCCTGCCTAAAGAAATAAAACCAACATTCACCTAAAAGCTATACAGAAATGTTAATAGTACCTCTGCTCATAATTACCAAAAATGTCAAACCCAAAATCCCTCAACAGATAAACTGATAAACTGTGGTGCAACAAAAAGAAACAAACTACTGATACATGAAACAACCTGGATGTATCTGGAACACATCATGCTCAGTGAAACCCAGTCTCAAAAAGTTACATAAATTGGAAAAAAAAAAAAAAAGGTACATATGTATTATTCCACTTATGGTGACAATCTCCAAAAGACAAAACAACAGAGATAGATAACAATCCATGGCTGTTAAGAGTAGAGGGTGGGTAGGACTACAAAGTGCAGTACATGGGAGGATTCTGGTATAATGGAACAATTCTATATCCTCATTATGGTGTTACAAAAATCTGTACATGTGTTAAAATTCATATAACTGTACACCAAAAGAAAAAGTCAATTTTACTCTATGATTTTTTTAAAGTAGCATTAAAAACATTTAAAAAAACACATTTTTAAAAAAGACAATTTATTTTAGAGAGTGTGTGGGGGCAGAGGAAAGAGAATCTCCAGCAGATACCTCGCTGAGCATGGAGCTTAAGGAGGGGCTTGATCCCACCACCCCGAGATCATGACCTGAGCCGTAACTGAGTTAGACGATTAAACAACTGAAACACCCAGGTACCTCCCCAAAACACACTGTTTTAAAAAGGCCACATCCCCTATGTGCTATGCTGAATAGTGTCTCCCCAAAATTCGTGTCCACCTGAAATGTCAGAATGTGACCTTATTTGGTTTTATAGGATCTTTGTAGATGTAATCATTATGATAAGATCATACTGGATTAGGGTGGGCCCTAGTTCAATGACTTGTGTCCTTATAAGAAAATTTGGACATAAAGGCATGCACAGAGTAAAGATGATATGAAAACACATAGGGAGAATGCCACACAAAGACAGAGGCAGAAAGAAATGCAAGGATGGCCAGGAACCACCAGAAGCTATGAGAGAGGCATGGCACAGATTCTCCTTCTGAGAAGTTCAACCCTACTGACACCTTATTTTGGTCTTTTAGACTCCAATACTGTGACAGAATAAGTTTCAGCTGTTTTAAACTAACCAGTATGTGGCAACTTGTTACAGCAGTTCTAGGAAAATGATATATCCTATGACTCTATTTATATGACATTTTGGAATTATTCTATTATTGACTATTATATGACATTTATATGGCATTAGTACTTCCTAGGGGACAGAGCTGGAGAGAAATGTATGACCACAAAGGAACAAAATTGTCAAAATGCAAAGAACTGTACACTAGAAAAGGATGAATTTTACTATATCCAAGTTACATCTCAATAAACTTAACTGCAGGGGCACCTGAGTGGCTCAGTCCGTTAAGCATCCGCCTTCGGGTCAGGTCACATACCAGGGCCCTGGGATCCAGCCCTGTGTCAGGCTCCTTGCTCAGTGGGGAGCATGCTTCTCCATCTCCCTCTGCCTGCCTTTGCTCTCTCTCCCTCTGTGTCAAATAATAAATAAAATCTTTTAAAAACAAAAATTAAAAAACCCTTAAAAAAATTTCCCAATGTGAATGACCCCCCCGCCGCCAAAAAAATCCTAATCTAGTTTGTACAATAAAAGAAAAAAAAATTGACTCTAGCTCTCCTGTGCATCTTGGGGAGGTCTCTCCAGGACCCATCTATCCTTTCTAGTACCACCCTTCTACCTCCATATCTCACTGCTGCATTAACTTGTCTTTTCTAATGTCCTTTTCATTTTATAATCTATCCTTCTGCCTCCTCCTGCTTTTCCCAACACTCAATTTTTAAAGCAATTTCAAAACTTTGCCTCCATCTACAGTTTTAAAATTCATTAAGATATAGAGACACGGGGCACATGGGTGGCTCAGCTGGTTGAGCATCCAACTCTTGATTTCAGCTCAAGTCATGATCTCAGGGTCCTGGGATCAAGCCCCATGTGGGTTCCATGCTCAGTGCGGAGGCTGCTTGAGGATTCTCTCTTTCCCTCAGCCCCTCCTCCCACTCACGTGCTCTCACTTACTCACTCTAAAAATACATTTTTTTAAAAAAAGATATAGAGAGGGGCACCTGGGTGGCTCAGTGGGTTAAGCCTCTGCCTTCGGCTCAGGTCATGATCTCAGGGTCTGGGATCCAGCCCCACATCAGGCTCTCTGCTCGGCAGGGAGCCTGCTTCCTCC
>PISX010014082.1:0-54543 GCA_004024625.1 Mellivora capensis | reverse complement strand
ACAAAAATAGACTCAAAATGGATGAAAGACCTAAATATGAGACAAGAATCCATCAAAATCCTTGAGGAGAACACAGGCAGCAACCTCTTCGACCTCAGCCGCAGCAACTTCTTCCTAGAAACACCGCCAAAGGCAAGGAAAGCAAGGGCAAAAATGAACTATTAAGACTTCATCAAGATAAAAACTTTTGCACAACAAAAGAAACAGTAACAAAACCAAAAGACAACTGACAGAATTGGAGAAGATATTTCCAAATGACAGATCAGATAAAGGGCTAGTATCCAAAATTTATAAAGAACTTATCAAACTCAACACCCAAAGAACAAATAATCCAGTCAAGAAATAGGCAGAAAACATGAACAGACATTTCTGCAAAGAAGACATCCAGATAGCCAACAGACTCATGAAAAAGTGCTCAACACTGCTTGGCATCAGGGAAATACAAAGCAAAAACTTCAGTGAGATACCACCTCACACCAGTCAGAATGGCAAAAATTAACAAATCAGAAATGACAGATGTTGGTGAGAATGCGGAGAAAGGGGAGCCCTCCTACACTATTGGTGGGAACGCAAGCTGGTGTAGCCACCCTGGATAACAGTATGGAAGTTCCTCAAAAAGTTGAAAACAGGGGCACCTGGGTGGCTCAGTGGGTTAAAGCCTCTGTTTTTGGCCTAGGTCATGGTCTCTGGGTCCTGGGATCGAGTCCTGCATCGGGATCTCTGTGCGGCGGGGAGCCTGCTTCCTCCTCTCTCTCTGCCTGACTCTCTGCCTACTTGTGACCTCTGTCTGTCAAATAAATGAATAAAAATCTTAAAAAAAAAAAAAAAGTTGAAAATAGAGCTACCCTACGACCCAGCAATCCCACTACTGGGTATTTATCCCAGAGATACAAATATAGTGATTCAAAGGGGCATGTGTACCGAATGTTTATAGCAGCAATGTCCACAATAGCCAAACTATGGAAAGAATATATATATATATATATATATATATATATATACACACACACACACACATACACACACACACACACACACACAATGGAATATTATGCAGCTATCAAAAAATGAAATCTTGCCATTTGCAGCGACATGGAAGGAACTAGAGGGTATTATGCTAAGCAAAATAAGTCAATCAGAGAATGAAAATTATCATATGATCTCATTGATAGGAGAAATTTGAGAAACAAGGCAGAGGATCATAGGGTTAGGGAGGGAAAAATAAAACAAGACGAGGGGCGCCTGGGTGGCTCAGTGGGTTAAAGCCTCTGCCTTCAGCTCAGGTCATGATCCCAGGGTCTTGGGATCGAGCCCTGCATCGGGCTCTCTGCTCAGCGGGGAGCCTGCTTCCCCCCCCACCTCTGCCTGCCTCTCTGCCTACTTGGGATCTCTCTCTGTCCAATAAATAAAATCTTAAAAAATAATAATAAAAAAAAAACACAAGATGAGACCAGAGAGGGAGACAAAACATCAGAAACTCTTTTTTTTAATAAATTTTTTTATTTTTTATAAACATATAAAGTATTTTTATCCCCAGGGGTACATGTCTGTGAATCGCCAGGTTTACACACTTCACAGCACTAACCATAGCACACACCCTCCCCAATGTCCATTAACCCACCCCCCTTTTCCGACCCCCCTTCCCCCAGCAACCCTCAGTTTGTTTTGTGAGATTAAGAGTCACTTATGGTTTGTCTCCCTCCCAATCCCATCTTGTTTCTTTTCTTCTTTTCCTACCCCCCTAACCCCTCATGTTGCATCTCCACTTCCTCACATCAGGGATATCATATGATAGTTGTCTTTTACTGACTGACTTATTTCACTAAGCATGATACCCTCTAGTTCCATCCACGTCATTGCAAATGGCAAGATTTCATTTCTTTTGATGGCTGCATAGTATTCCATCGTGTATATATACCACATCTTCTTTATCCATTCATCCGTCGATGGACATCTAGGTTCGTTCCATAGCTTGGCTATTGTAGACATTGCTGCTATAAACATTCGGGTGCACGTGCCCCTTCGGATCACTACCAAACCATCAGAAACTCTTAATCTCCGGGAACAAACTGAGGGTTGCTGGAGGGGAGAGGGATGGGAGGGGTGGGATGGCTAGGTGATGGACATTGGGGAGGGTACGTGTTATGGTGAGCACTGTGAATTGTGTAAGACTGATGTATCATGTACCTATACCCTTGAAACAAATAATACATTATATTTTAATTTAAAAATGTGTGGATGTGTTTGGATGTGTGTGTGTGTGTGTGTGTGTGTGTGTATAAACAGATGTATTAAGGAAATATCCAGAACAGGTAAATCTATAGACAGAAAGAAGATGGGTTGTTGCTAGGGACAAGGGGGAGGGGCATGAAGAGTAAATGCTTAATGGGCAACAGGTTTCCTTGGGGGATAAGGAAAATACTTTGGAACTAGACAAACATTACATAACATTGCAAATGTACTAAATGCCACTGAATTTTTCACTTTGAAATGATTAGTGGTATATTATGTAAATTTCACCTTAATTTAAAAGAAAAAAGAAAAGACTGGTTTCCTTCCCTAAATCTCATCTTTTCCATACACACACACACTCACACACACACAAATACACACACATGGATATATAATCTCTATAAATTTTTGGATTATAACCCAAAGTATAAAATAAATATCCACGCATCCATACTGATGCAAATAAGTGATTGAATCAAAAAATTAATGAATAGGGGAGAAGAGACAGATTCTCATGCAAAAGAATTCTGAAGAGTTTATGTAGCTACTCCCCCACCTCAAAGAGGTGGAGCTTAACTGCCCCCTCCTTAAGTGTGGGCTGCACATGTCAGCCTTCTTCCAAAGAATAGCACATTAAAAGGGGTCCAAGGAAGTAACTTTATGGTGGAGAAACCTAGAAACACGATCTTAACCAAATGGTCAAGGGTAACATCACAGTGAAAAGCCATGTTGATGATATATGCCCCCCAGTACATGAAGAGAAACACACTTCACCTCTGTCGTCTTCCTCCCCAAAACCCGTAAGCCCAGCCTGGGGAAAAGTAAAGAGTAGTGTAGCAATGTTGGTGCCTCAGTGGTGGGAAATGGACCCTGCTAATGTGAGACGCTAACAACCGGGAAAACTGGGGGAAAGGTGCATAGGAACTCTGGACTATCTTTGCAACTTTTCTGTAAATCGATAACTATTCTAAAATAAAAGGCTTTTTTTAACAAAAGGCAAAGACAGAACATTAATTAATAAATATTAATGTTACCATATACATTCATATACATATGCATGTGTGATACATATGTGCTTCCATGTGCACAGAACATTCGAGAAACCATAACACCAGAGGCCTCTGACAGGATCAAGGACAGAGGAGGCCACTGTATACCCTTTTCTACCTTTTGAATTTTCAATATCAATGATTAAGAAGCAAATGTTCTATGATGGCTTCAGCAGCATGTATAATGAAACTGTAATGATGATCAGCACGGCCCCTGAAGAAGCACAAATGCAAACTTGTGAAGCGTTCCCCATTTTTTAGAGTTTAGTGGGTATATTATAGAGTTTTAGTTTTAGAAGAAAGTTCTAGAGATCTGTTGAGATCTGTTGCACAGCACTGTAAGCATATTTAATACTACTTAACTGTTCCCTTAAACATGGCTAAGATGACAAATGTAATGTTCTATGTTGTTTACCAAAATAAAAAAAGAAAGTGTGCTGAAGCAAAAGTACCAAAATGTTAACATCCATACAGAGATGGCTATGCAATTTATCTAGATAATTACATTCTAGCATTTTCTGCATATTGGAAAAACTAAAATCTCAGGCAAAGGATTTGGCATGTACAAAGGCCCTGAGGCAGAATGAAGCCCAGCCAGTGTGGGCTGGAGACAGGGAGCAAAGGACAAGGTGGCACAGGATGAGAGAAGAGGGTGGGGACTTGATCATACAGCCACTGGAGACAACACCCTTCCCGCACATTCCAGAGGCTCCCACCCCTGCCAGTCTAGAGTCTTCCTTCCTCAAGCACTGACAGGGTTCCTGAGTCTGCTTCCAAATCGCCCTGCGCCACCCAGGCCCAGACTCTGCTCATTCCTGAACATGACAAGCTCATTGTTCCCCTTCTCCTAAAGGCTGCTTTCCCCTCAAGAGGCGGTCCTGAGGTGACAGGTTTCTGTGGGCCGATCCCCCAAGGCAGAGCTCACAAAGACGCGACTGTCTGGGCCACTGGTCCTGGCTCAGCAGAGCAGAATCCTCATCTGATCCTCCAGCTCCACATCAAAGAAGACATCAAAGCTCCTGCCAGCCATCCGCACACAACTTGCAGCCCAGCCCTGGAGCGGGCGTGGCTCTCCTGGACACATTTCACCCTCGGAGGCGAGGGGGCAGGTGGAGGAAGGACACTAGGCACTGGCTGGATACCCAGCAAGAGGAGCGCCAAACTACGGGGTAGCATCATTTCCTGTGCCCACAGCACTTTACAGTCACAGCACACCACAACAGAGACAGGGCCAGTACCGCCATGTGCACCAGAGGTAGGGAAATGGAACTGGAGCAAGCCAAGGTCGCACAGCTGGCCAGAGGGCCTGGACCCTTGAGATCCCTGTCCGGTGCCCCTCCCAGGCACACAAGGAGCTTTCCACCCCTGGAGCGGCAGTCTGACCCATGAAGACACCAGAGCTGATCTCCCAACCTTGCCACTTGGTAGCTGGGATCTTTGGGCAGACAGTGGCCTCCTGACCTTGAGCTCCCAAGAGTGTCAAGTGCCGTGTCTGGCACATGGTAAATATTCAACAGATGGTAGCTCCTCTTACTGTGGCACCCTGGCAACAACAACCCACCAGAGCGCTGTTACTTAAGAGCCAATTCCTCTACGGCAAGGAACATGGCATGGGCTGAAGCAGAAGGGCTGAAGGCAGCAGAGCAGCGCCCCCCAGGCAGGCCCAGCTGTGGGGGGCTGCCCTGAGCCTCAGGGAGGACCCTCTGGGATGGACCCCAGCCCCACCCTAGGCTTCCCAGCATGGCTGTGATGAAATGTGAGGCAGCAGGAACCAGGGACCTGGGGTCCAGCACCCACACTGATAGACCATGTCATGTTACGTGTGAGTCACCTCCTCTCCATGCTTTGTGTGTTTTTCGTCAGCCAAATGAAGAGTCTGAACTTGATGAAACTGAAGTTCCCTTCAAAACTAAGGTCCTATGATGTATTTTATACCCAAATTCCTCCTAAAATGAAAAGCTGGGTAGATAGAGCTGGATGGATGGATGGATGGGTGGATGGGAGGGTGATACATAAAAACTGGTTTGTTACTATCCTCTTTACAGGTGATTCCAGAAGAAGAACAGGAGGAGGAGAAAGAGGAAGAGGAGGAGGGGATGGGGGGAGGGAGGAAAGGAAAGAATAAAGATTGTCCATTTGGGACAACCAGAGACCAGCTGGTAAAAGGTAAGACCTATGGGGCTTCCTTCGGGTCTGGTGTTCCAGGAATCCCGATAAGGCTGAGAGACTCAGGCCTCAAAAAGGAACACAAAGGAAGGTCTGTCTCTAGCCCCCTCCCCACAAGGGCAAGCCCCTCCCGATTTCCCGCTTCTGAGCCACAGGCAGTCCAGCATCTGTCCGAGGATCGGGCCTTGGGTTGTGCTTGGACTGCAATCTGTCGGAAGGCCCTCTTACTACAACGGGAGAAAGGTAGACCAGGATCGGGAGTCAAGAGCTTCCCACGGCCTGAAAAGCCCTCTCTGTTTATAAGCCACTCTGTCACCCTAATGAAACACCACACCATCTCAGTGAAATAATGATTCTACAGACTAAAATGAGCAATGGAACTTCTGCCATGTCCTGTGAACCACCAGCCTGAATAGCCAATGGCCTCCTGGCCACCTGCATCCCCCTGAGGCACAGAGGGCACCTCAGAGCCGTTAAAAACTCATCTCCCGCAGCCTCCCACCTGCGAACACGACCCTGCTATTCCTCCAGCTCACAGGGCTCAAACTTCATCCCTGACCCTTTTGTGAATCCCACTGAACACTGAGCAGTGTGATGGTTAATTTTATGGGTCCCCTTGACCCACCACAGGGTCACCAGATTCAATATTCTTTCTGGGAGGAGGTGTCTGGGAAAGGGGTTTCCTCCTTTTCCCAGTGTAAGTGGGTAGCATCCAGCCCATTGAAGGTCTGAATAGAACAAAAGGCAGGAGAAAAGAGGAATTTGTCCCTTTTTTCCTGCCTTCTTGCTTGATCTAGGACATCTCATCTCCTCTCTTCTGCCCTTGGAACTCCTCCGACGCAGAGCGTGGTTCATCACTGGCTTTCCAGAGTCTCCAGCACAGACTGTGGGAATTCTCAGCCCTCCATAGTCACATGAGCCAACTCCACACAATAAGCCTCCTTTTATACACATAGAAGTGTGTGTGTGTGTGTGTGTGTGCGCGCGCGCGTGCACGCACGCACGCGTACATGTCCCCTATCTGTTCTGTTTCGTGGAGAACCTAACACAGCAAGTCTTGCTCGTGTCGCCCCCGAGTAAAAGCTAACACTTGTCCCACATGCTGCACACCAGGCCCTGTACTAAACGCCTTCCGTATTAAGTCATTCAGTCTTCACACTGACTCTGTGAAGTAGGTACTCTTATCTCCACTTTACAGATAAGGAAACTAAGGCACAGAGAGGTGAAGTAACCATGAAATGATGGGACTGAGATTTGAGGGCAGGTTATGCAATCGCCCCCATGGCCATAGACCCTGGCACCACCCTCTCTCACAATTGGACTGGACTCCCTGCTGAGAGCTCTTTGGAAAGAAGGTCATATTCAAAGCCTCCAGCCCCTCCCATGTCACGCAGAGCCAAATGAGAAACACGCACCATGGCCTGCAAGGCACTGGGTGATCAGACCTCACCTCCCATCCATCCCCCCTCTGCCCCTCTCGCCCCCTGCACCAGCCACACTGGCCTCCTTGCTCACCACACCCAGAAGTCTTTGCACTAGCTGCTCCATTCCCTCTGCCTGGAACACCCTTCCAGTCACCCCCAGGGCTCATGCTGTCACTTACCAATGAAGTCCTCCCAAAAACCCTATTGAAAATATTAGCTACCACCCACTGCCCCTACTGTCCCTGTCCCCTTGGCAGCACATATTGCCATCGCAGCTGTGAGCCATCTGATCTGCGGCTGATATGCTATCTACCTCCCCACTAGACAAAACCCTCCATGAGGGCAGACCCCAGGTTTGTTTTGTTCACCGCTATATCCCCTGGGGTTAGAATAGTCCCTTACAGTAGGGGCTTGATAAATAGGCACTGAATAAGTGAATGAACTCAAGACGAAATTAAGTTCTTCCAAGTACAAGTGGAGTCCCACAGGAGTTCAGAGGTGGTGGACTAGTTATGGGAACATTGTGTGGTTGGAGGGCATGTCTGGGAAGGCTTCCTGGAAAAAGTGGGGTCTAAACTAGGCCAGTTGGCTTTGCTGAGAGATTTGAGCATAGCTGCACAAATGCCTGCACCACCACAAGTAGGGGTCAAAGTCAAGGTGAGTGGCCGAGGCTGGGGATCTTGGCAGTACTCTACCTGGCTGACCAATAAAAATTCCTGTAGAATGGGTTCCAATTTATCCTTCAGGCACACTGCAAATAACTATATATGGGAGAACTTCTTGGACGCCCATGAATAGTCAAAACCATAAATGTTGAATCTTCAAGGTCTCAGCTCTGTTGCTCTGGGCTCTGGGAATAAATTCCAATGATGCTCCAGTAGGACGAAAATGAGACTGGGTGGTGTAAGAGAATTCGTGGTTAATGATGGGGCATATAGGGCTACAAGAGGCCAAAGTGAGAGAGGGGCCCAGCAGGGCCAGAGTGCTTAAGGAAGGCTCCATGGAAAAAGGTATCCCATAGCCTGGGTCCAGAAGGATCATGTGAATTCTGCGTCAGAATATTTTTGGTTCCAAACAATAGAAAACTTGAGTAAAAATAGAAAACCTGAATAAAAGCGGCTCAAGCCATGAGGGCATTTATGTTAGCTTAACAAGCTAAGGTAAAAGAAAGGCAGAGTCATGGTTAGTTTAAGGGCTCTAAGAAACCCTATGGCCCCTTTTCCCTTCCTTCCTGCCATCCTTAGCCAATCAGCTATCAGCTTTTATCTGAACATTCATTGCCTCACAATAGCAATGTGGCTGCCATAGCTCCAGGCATTACCTCCTACCACAGCACTGTCCAAGGCAGGAAAGGAGGCCCAAATGTCCATGATGGGTAAATAAATTTTGATGTATTCACACATGGAAATCCCACAGCAATTAAAAAATAAAAGAATTAAGTATTGCTACAAGTAATAGCATGGATAATGCTGTTCTGGACATAGAGATACTGGTAATGGGTAATAGGGTAGCCAAGTATGTGTGGGAGGAAGGGGTATACGGGAATCTGTACTCTCCTCTCACTTTTGCTGTGAACTTAAAACTGCTCAGATAGATAGATAGATAGTTGTTGTTTTTTAAGAAGATAAACACGGAAGAAGACACATTGGATGATCCCACTCAGATGCAGAACAGAGCAGAAAAAACTGACTATGGTGACACAAGTCAGAATAATGGTTACCCCTGATAGGGGTTACAGGCTTGGTGGGGCATAAGGGAACCTTCTAGAATGCTGTAAATGTTTCATATTTTGATCTGAGCAGTAGTTACATGAGTACTGATGCAAAAATTCATCAAGACATGTGCACTTCAGAGTGCATTTGTTTATATCTCAATTTTTTTAAGCAAAAAGAGAGAAAAAGAGACCACTACATAAGCCTCTCTAATCGAGGAGGAAATTGTCCCAGAGGCCCCAGCAGCTTTCCCCAAATGTCTTCTGGGCCAGAACAGGATCACATGCATACCTCAGGACCCATCACCAGCCGAGGGGGTGGAAGTGCCATGACTGGCCAAGACCAATCATGACCAAAGCCCTGCTCCTAGAACAAAATCAGGGTTCAGTTATAGAAGGAGACAGGTGACAGCTGCTGCTTGAGCAGCCAACAGTGTCTGCCACCCCTGAAGAAAGCCCCAAGAAGTGAAAGTCCATCTAGGCAAGGGTCACAAGAGTGGAACTAGCTTCTGCTCACTGGACACTCCGATGCACACGTGTGGGATGAAGCATTTACGCGGGCTCCAGCGCTTCGAGATGGCAGCAAGTGAAGAAGGGTATGCAGAAATCATGAGAGCAAAGGTCTGAAAATCATTGCCAGAAACCGGCTATATCAGTAGGATTCTCCAGGGAAACAGAAGAGGATAAGGAAGTGGATGGGTTTACCTAAAGGAATTGGCTCACGCAGTGGTGGGGCCAGGAGTCCAAAATCTATGGGGCAGAGGCCAAAACCTCGGGCAGGATTTGAGGCAGATTTCTTCTCTGGGAAACCTCAGGTTTTGCTCTTAAAGCTTCCAGTTGATTGGATGAGGCCCACCCACACCATCAAGGGTGATCTCCTTTACTTTACAGGCAACTGATTGCAGACACGGACCACAGCTACAAAATCCCTTCACAGCGACAACTAGATTAGTGTTTGGTTAAATAACTAGATACCGGAGCCCAGCCAGGCAGACACTTAACATGGACCACACACCAGCTGACCCGACCTCAATCGTGCTTCCCTGACTCTGCCTCCCGTTTCCCCAATCCACCCCACCCCAACTCCCCATCTACATCTGAGCTCATGTGGCCCCACAATAAATCTCCAGCCAGCGGCGTTTCCAGGTTCATAATCTCCAGGGGCCTCACCCTGTAGGGTTCCCCACTAGGGTGGGCGTGGAATGGAACCAGAAAGGTGTTTCTATCAGGAACCTGGAACAAGAGACCTGTACTTGGCCAAATCGGGCATAAAAACCTCGGGCGGGCATGGTAGGGGGTTGGGAGCGTGGGGGCACAGAGGAGCAGGTTCAGTTCCCCAGATCAGCTGATCTTTGCCTGGGTTCTTGGTTTTTTCTGCTCCATGGATTCCTTGGTGTTTGCTGTGTCTCATAAACATATTTCTGTGATATATACTGTAAATCTGCTTCATTTGAAATTCACAGTTAATGACCTATTCCCTCGTATTCAGGAAACAGAGTAAGGTTCCGGCTTTTAAAGGCCAGGAGTTTACTAGCCAGAATATGACAAGGATTACAAAGTATAGACCTGCTCTAAAAGCACTTAAGAAACAGTCTCCGTCAGAAATTTCAAGAATACCTTCAAATAACATCATTTATCTGCCAAGAGGCCAAGGGGGTGGGGAGTGGTGGTAGGTGGGAAGTAAATGAGTATTTGATCAAATCCATATTTTCAACTCCCCAGGTGAGGGAGAGATAAATATTTACTAACACTTCTCACTCTGAGAAGGCTTGTGTGCACACTTGTGTGGGCAGGGGAAGGGGGTGGTGTGCACGAGGACAAGTGTGTGCACCAAAGCCCTGTCCCCTCCATCCACCAGCCCCCACGGCGGACACAAGACAACTCCTGCAGAATCTGAATTCTATGATCAAAGAGGTAATTTAATAAAATGAGTATCCCTGTTTTCGGGTCAGCCCACTTAACTGAAATCCAAAGCCAGCTCTGGAGTAAATTGGGCTGAGGCCCCAATCGATTAGGCCCATCCGCACTTTCTCATTTTCAATAGAGTCAGGGCTTAACCAGGTTAGTTGTTGTTAAACACATTAGCCGGGTACTGTCCTCTCTCCAGCCCAATGATTTTGTGTCGGGCCTGAAGGATTGTAATTGCAATCCAGTGAGACGCCAAGCGAACAGGGTGATTTACTGAGGGCTCTGGGGTGCAGGCCGGCCTCCTACCTGCCACCCGCTGATCGGGAACTTTCTTCCCTAAATCTTGTCCTGATTAACATTTGGGGGAGGGCTGTGTCAACCCTGGGGAGAACAGGAAGCTGCTTCTTTTGGACACCCACTCTGTGGTTGTCTCCAAGCGTGGAGGTGGGGGCACAGGGGACAAGGGTCTCTTTGTTCCATGGAACCGGAACCGAGACTCAGGAGGGCTGGGCTTCTGGAACCAGCCTGAGTACTGCTGGCCATCGGAGTCCTACCCGTTCCCAGGGGGAGGGCAACCCTCCTCACTATCCTGCAGGAACATTCCCAGCCTTACTCTCTAGGCTTTTCTGGACCTCGGGCCTCCCCAGGTCAGGCCCAGTGCTCCCGGCTCCGATCCCACTTTCTTCTCCTAGCCTCTCTCCCCTGTGCTCTCTGGGCCTGATCTGTACCCTTGGGCTTCCATTCTGCTCTGTGGCCCCCTTCCTGCAGCCTGAGCACTTTGCCTCCCAGCTCCTAGCCCAAGTCCCCTCATCTGCTCTCTGGCTCTTCCCCAAGAAGAGGAGCCAGAAAGAACAGTTAGCAACCAGTGGCACTGAGATCAGGGAGAAACTGGAACCTTCATACACTGGTGACTGGAGTGTAAAATGGTGCAGATGCTTTCATAATAGTTTGGCTCTTTCTTAAAAGGTTAAATATGCGTTTTCCATATGACCCAGCAATTCTCAT
Source organism: Mellivora capensis (assembly GCA_004024625.1). Taxonomy (NCBI): domain Eukaryota; kingdom Metazoa; phylum Chordata; class Mammalia; order Carnivora; family Mustelidae; genus Mellivora; species Mellivora capensis. The sequence continues at coordinate 43,048 of PISX010014082.1, read as the reverse complement.
TCCCAGGTGTTTACCCAAGAGAAAGGAAAGCAGGCGTCTACACAAACACTTGGACATGAATGTTCATAGCAGACTTATTCATAATACCCTAAAACCGGGGGACGCCTGGGTGGCTCAGTCGGTTGAGATCTGCCTTCGGTTCGGATCATGATCTCAGGGTCCTGGGATTGAGTCCCGCATTGGACTCCCTGCTTCAGTGAGGAGCCTGCTTCTCCCTCTGCCTGCTGCTCCCCGTGCTTATGCTGTCTGTCTGTCTCTCTGTCTCTCTGACAAATAATAAATAAAATCTTTTTTAAAAATACCCTAAGACTGGAAACAACCCAGATGTCCATTAACAGGTGAATGGGTAAACCAAGTGTGGTATATCCATACAATGGAATATTACTTAGCAATAAAAAGGAATACAGAGCTGATAACTTCCCACAACACAGATGATCTGTAAAATCATTAGGCCAATTGTAAGGAGTGATGGTTCCATGTGTGTGAAATGTCCAGAAAAGGAACCAGTGTAAGGTTCCATGTATGTGCAATGTCCAGAAAAGGAAAATCTATAGAGACAGAAATTAGATTTGTGGTTGCCTAGGGCTCAGAATGGGGAGGAGGATTAACTATAAGTGGGCACTAGGGATCCTACTGAGGTGGTAAAAAATGTCTTAAAACTCGATTGTGGTGATGGTTGCACGACTCAGTAAATTTACTAAAAAGCACTGAATTGTATACTTACAATGGGTAGGCTTTATGGAATATAAATTATACCTCAATAAAAATGTATGCTAGAGAGAGAACAAGAAATGTTGGAACCTGCACAATTTGGCATCTCCTCCGAAAGTTCGACAGAGGTCCCCCATGACCCAGCGCTTCCGCTCCTGGCATCCACACCCAGAAGAAACGAAAACATTCACAGACACAAAGGTTGTACATGAACGTTCACGACAGCAAAGGTGGCGAGAAGACACATGTCTTCTGTGATCACCACTCTGCAAACCAAGGCCTTCTCCCAGCTCAGTTTCAAGAGAGGCCTGGCAGTTGACAGCTTGCCTGCTTCCTCCGGCTTCCGGGCTGGGCACCGCAGCCCTCTGGTCAGCAGGGCACAGGGTGGGGCCCACCTGCACACCGCCCCCCCAACCTGTCTTCTTGGACAGCTTGATATAATTGCCACTATGTGGCTATTGGAACCATGCCTCTGTCTCCCATGGAATGCAAGCTTCATCGGGGCAGGACTGGGTCTGTTTCTGCTCACTGCTGGGTCCCCCTCTGCCTGACATGGGGCCTCACAAGCTCTCAATAAATACTTATGAATGGAAGAAGAGAAGGGGATGAGGAGAGAGAGGGAAGGAGGAGCCACTCGTGTTGGCCAGAACAGCCCTCCCAAGATAAATGTTATTATTACACCCTAAACCCAGAGTCTTCAAGTCCAGTGCCTGGAAGCATTGGGGGAAAATAAGAATTTTAATTATAATAAGGGGAATGATCCACAAATTGGTACCATATTGCTCTGTTTCAGCTTTCTGAAGTTTTAGCAGCTTTGGTGGTGTCCAAAGCACAGAAAGTAGAACAGCTGATGGGTATGACTCTGAATCCGGCCAGGCCCCACTCGCAGACCTCTCCACATGCGCGTTCCTCCCACAACAAACCCCTGAGGCAGCTTCTGTTACTAACCCCACTTCATGCATGAGAGGACTGAGGCCCAGAGGGTTTCAGTAACTTACCTAAGGCCACACAGCGAAGTGGCAGAGCCAGATTTGGACTCATGGAGTTTGACTCTGGGAACTGTGCCCTTAACTCTTGCACAATGCTTCTAGGAGAGGAGGAAATGTTCAAGAAATTAATGAGTAGCATGTCTTTTCTGGCCTGGTGGACCTGGAGATCCCATCATAAGAAAAGGGGCCATCCCGAAGAACAAGGGCTGGTGTGGCTGGGCTAGCACCGCCCCTCGCAGACTCAGTCATTCATTCATCGAGTGTTTACTGAGCACCTTTACCCTCTGTTTCCTCACCTGCAAAGTGAGAATAATAATACTAGGACATGCCTCGTAGGATAATGCTTTTGGAACACAGCCCTGCGCACAGTAGGGGCTCCATATGTGTTTGTGGTGTTGGTGTCGGCATGAAGCAGGCTCTGGCTGGGCTTTGGGAACAGAAAGCTGCAGAAGACAGACACTCCCCAACGGAGCCCACTGGCTGGTAGGAGAAACAGATCAACCATCACAACCAACTCACGCTTTAGAAAAGGAAAAGACCAAAATATAAGATCTTGGCCTCATTCACAATATAAAATGCTCTTCAAATTAAACACACACACACACACACACACACACACACACGGGCGCATGTAAAAGTAGTGACATCTGAATAAGGTCGATGACCTGTATTAATGTTAATTGCCATTGGATTGTATCTATGTGAATTTCCTGGCTGTGATATGGTGATGTTGTTTCTTTCTTTTTTTTTTTGGTGATGTTGTTTCTTTCTCATGATGTTACTACGTTGGGGGAAACTGGGTGAGGGTCACATGGGTTCCTTCTATATCATTTTCTACAACTGTGTCTAAGTCTATAATTATCTATCTCAAAATTAAAATGTTTTTTATAAATCTCTTGGATCTTTCAAGAGAAGTGGATCCGTCATACAGGCACTAGATAGGACTTTTTTTTTAAAGATTTTATTTATTCATTTGACAAAGAGAGAGAGATCACAAGTAGGCAGAGAGGCAGGCAGAGAGAGAGGGAGAAGCAGGCTCCCCGCTGAGCAGAGAGCCTGATGCAGGGCTCAATCTCAGCACCCTGAGATTATGACCTGAGCCAAAGGCAGAGACTTAACCAACTGAGCCACCCAGGCGCCCCTAGATAAGACTTTTAATGCCACTAATACATGCACATAAATGCTATTTTGAGTGTCTATATGAGATGATGGAGAGGTTAACTAAACTTAATGCTGTAATCATTTGGCAATGTATGTGTAAGTCACTACGCTGTATGCCTTGAACTTCCGTGGTGCTCTATGCCCGTTCTAGGTCAGTAGCACTGAAAGGGGACAAGGATGCTGTCATGCACATCTGTTTGCCTAGAAATAATAGTAATGATAGTACCAGTATTCGATGCCAAGCGTGCTTTCTATGCATCACCTCCAGTCTTCACAAGATGGTATTTTTAAATCTCTAAATTCAGCTGAGAGCTAAAATGTGTTCCAAACACAGGGGAGATGACGGTCTGGCTTTGTGCCTGCCAGGAAGCTGTTGCCCAGTGAATACTGCAGCTGAGAGCCCCAGCGGGGGGGGGGGGGACATCACGTGCTCCTTCCTTGCCCCTGCACCCTCTTGCACCCCCACCTTCCAAAACCATAAAGAAAGGGACATGGCTGGGGTTGACTAGGAGGACAAAGTGGCTGGTGGAGCCAGTGATGTCTTTGAAGATAACGGTGAATTCTGGAAAGTCAGAAAAATCAGAAGTCTCTAACAGAACAAGATTTTCAGGAGGGTAGCCAAGCAGCCAAGCAAAGGTGTGGCATTTCTTTCCGTTCAGTGGTGCAGGCTGCCAAAAGCCAGCAAGGCTCCATGGCCGAAACGGTAACCCTTCTCTCCTTTTAGGAGAGCGAGTTTACTTGTCACTTGCTTTATGAAAGCAACTTCCAGGGCAAATCATTGGCATGTGGTAAGACCTCTCCCCTACCACCACCACCCTGCCCCCCGCCTGAGGTGCACACTGTCTTCTCCAAGTGTTCCGTCTGAATCTGGATTCAAAACGACACCTAAACATCCAGAAGAGAACAGGTCCTATCCAGCCTGGGATATCCTGGCTGAATCTGGAAAGGGAATTTAGACCTTTGGGAAATATTTAGAAACATTAGGAATAAGTTTTGGAAATATTTAGAAAATATAGCCCCACTCGGCCCCTCAAATTTTATTTTAGAAAAAGACTTTCTGTGTCACTTCTGTCCTTTGGTAGTTGTGCAGGGAGAAGGTGGTGGCATATTACTCATATCTGTGGGGGGCCAGGGGCTCCCAGTAACACCATACAAACTGGGTACAAGGAGGGAGCTCATTCCTGGGAGCCGAGATCTGGACCCACCACAGCATTCCAGCAGCTTCCTTACTGGGCAACTCTTGGGAAGATTTCTTTCCCTCCAGCCTGCGACATGAAAGCAGCATAAAGATGAGTCATTTTTATGAACCACGGTGGAGCGTCTATTGAAGGAAAGTGCCATGTGTGGAAAGGTCTGGATGGAAACATTATAAATTTTTAAGCACAAGTGAAATCAACCCACAATCTCTTGGTGTAATATACGGTTGGCTGCCCATCCCTCCCTCTGCAAGCCGAGCTCACTGGCGAAAGGAAGCAGGACCTCAGGCCCTCACCGCATTTCCGGAAGGCGGTAGAATACGCCATCTAATGAGAATGTGACATGAGGAAGATATATGAACACCTCCTTAAGCCAAAGAGCCAATTCCACTGATTCTCCATCTCTCCTGTCCCAAGAACAACAATAATTGTTTTTATCGTTCACCTCTAACAGGGAAGGCGAGGAGTCTGGTGACTCAGCACAACAGTCAAGAGGGCGGGCCCTGGCCTCGGACAACCCTGGCCAAGTTACCTGTGCCTCAGTTTCCTCACATGTAACCCACAGAAGATAATAAATACACCTCGCTCCCCGGGCAGTTGTGAGGATTTGATGCAGTTACCCAGGATTGGGTTCTGAACGGGGGTGCTTGGCACATGCCCAAGAGTCGTGGTATTTTCTGGGGCGCCTGGGTGGCTCAGTGGGTTGAAGCCTCTACCTTCGGCTCGGGTCGTGATCTCAGGGTCCTGGGATCGAGCCCCGCATCGGGATCTCTGCTTAGCAGGGAGCCTGCTTCCCTCTCTCTTTTTCTGCCTGCCTCTCTGCCTGCTTGTGATCTCTGTCAAATAAATAAATAAAATTTAAAAAAAAAAAAAGAGTTGTGGTATTTTCCCTCAGACCAGGCACCATGCTGAGTCTTGCCTTCCCTGTTTCGTTAAACCCTCACAACACCACATGAGGTAGGGTTTCTTTCCTGTGTTACAGGGGAGGGAACTAGGGCCCCTGAGGTGAAGTGTGGCTCTAGCCAAGGTTACGCAGCCACGAAGCCTGGTAGGCCCCTGAGGGTCGCCCCCTGCGTGAACGACGCACGCCCACCATCTTCATGCCCCAACCACATGCGAAGACCTTCCCGCAGTGCCCTTCCATGTCTCCATCTCTTCCCTTCCACGGACAGTTTCATTTACCTTCGCACAAAAGCAGCTCTATTGGCAACAGCTTCCAGGCCAGGGCCCTCCACCCACAAGAGGGATCTTTGGATGGGCCTGAGCTACAGCCTGGTCCCCAGGCCAGCCGCCCGCCCGCCAGCCCACCTGCCCCCTGGCCTCCTGCTAAGGCCTGACAGGGTCTGCCTCTCTCCCTGAACTTCTTCTCTCCATAACCCGGCTACTAATTACTGCCCCGCAAACACGCCACCATCATTTCAGAACTAACCAGCAAATGAAAAGCCATCGCTCTCAATCAGCCTCTCCGGGCCTCTCAGCCGTGGGGCCCAGCGGTGTTCCCTCACCTGTCAGGTTCACTTACAGAGGCAGAGCGAGAATGGAAACACTCATCCTCGGCCAACCACGCCGTCGAAGACGGGTTTCAGGGAGACCGAGGAGGAGGGAGAAGTGTGTGTGAGTGTGTGGGGATGAGAGAGAGTTGAGGGGGAGGGAATGTGTGTGTGTGAGCGTGTAAGAGTGAATGTGAGTATGTGTGAGTGTGAGAGAGCATTGTAAATTTGTGTGAGTGTGTGACTGTGTGTGACTGAATGTGTGTTGTAAATATGTGTGTGGGAGTGTATCATATGAATGCATGTGTGTGAGTGTGCATGTATGAGATCATGGGTATGTGCATGAGTGAATGTGTGCAAGCAAACAGGAGTGTGTGAGGGCATTGTGAGTACACGTGAGTGTGAATTTGTGTTTCCCAAGGTCTCCTGGTGCTGTGCTCAGAGGAATTTGAGATGAGGGATATGGTGGGGCTCCTGCTACAACTTATTGCCACTGGAAGGGTCCAGGACCGCCTGGGAGACGCCAAAGCTGAAAGCATCCACTTTCCCCCACAAGCAGACAGAGGAGGGGGAAGTGATCCATTGACTTCCTTTGGCAAATGGGGAAACTGAGGAAAGGCATGTGGGCTGACATTCTGGCCTCTTCCCACACTCAGCGCTCCTGAGCACACCACACACAGCCCCCCAAGCTGCCACTGTATGGGCCCCATGGGCGGGCTGATGGCCCCCAGCCCAGCAATGCGGCCACTCTGCTCCCTGCCCCGGAGTCAGTCCCTCCAGCCCCGCTGGGCCTCATTTTGCCCTTAGTCTTAGTAACAGCACCAGTGGACAGGGCACCAACTGGACGCCTCAGGACAGCCCTCTGCGGGGAAGGAGGGAGCAGACAGATGAGCACCCCCATTTTACAGATGAGGGAACCGAAGAGATTAAGTCACTGAGCTTTGACACACGTCTGTGATTGTTTCCTCAAGATGAAACCATGGGCGGCGTGCCAAGACCAGGCTGAAGGCCTCTAGCACATCTTAGCAGTGGCCCTCCAGAAAAGCGGTACCAGCGTGCGCTTCCACCGGCAATTTCCCTCTTCATTTGAAAAATCCTGGGCCCCTGGGCAGCTCAGTGGGTTGGGCCTCTGCCTTCAGCTCAGGTCCTGATCTCAGGACCCTGGGATCGAGTCCTGCATCGGGCTCTCTGCTCGGCGGGGAGCCTGCTTCCTCCTCTCTCTCTCTCTCTCTCTCTGCCTGCCTCGCTGCCTATTTGTAATCTCTGTGAAATAAATAAATAAATAAATAAATAAATAAATAAATAAATCGTTAAAAAAAGAAAAGTCCCGGGCCCATCATTCCAAGGGCCCAACCTGCAATGCCAAAGGCCGTCCCTTCCCCAACTCTGCCTCGGGGCTCACAGATCCCAAGAGACGTCCCGGTACTCACACCCAAGTGTCCCAGGGCCTCAGGTGGCAGATGCCCCCTTCCTCTTGCACACACACACGCACACAGCTATACCCTGGCCTGTGTCCACAGGTGCGTATGTGGAAAATGCGTTCTTTTGGTCTGTTCACACCGGTTAAGGGTTTGGGCTCTTCCCAGGGTACTTCAAACCCAGATAAGAGAGCCAACGAGAGAAAAGAGAGTAAGCAGATACAGCAAACATCCCTGAGATGGGCGGGTGGGAGGGGCACGTGGAGGACCGGGCTGGGCAGGGCTGTGATCCGGCAAGGGGAGGTTCTCCAGGTGGGAGGGGGCCGCTAGTTCCAAACAGTTCCACTTTACAAAATACCTCATCAAATTAGAAAACTAAGCAAGGCGCTCAGCACCTCCCAGAGAGCCTCTCCAGCTGGAGCAGCTCTGCAAAACATTTTCCAAACTCATTAGCCCCGTAAAAGTCCAATTTTGCTTGCAAAATTTCCCGGGGCCCTGCTCTCTAAAACTGTTCTCCCTCTCATTCCATCCATTCCCTCGGGATCTCCCCAACCTCTTCCCACATTACCTGGCGGAAAGAAGCCTCAAACATTAGCTGCCTACGGCAAAGAACTTGAACTTGGGGCTGGCCCCATGTGAGAGGGAACAAACAGGGAACCACCTTGAGTTAGCCGATGTCCTTGCCCTGCACACCCCTCAACTGACCACTGATTTTCATGAGCCAGCTTCTGTTATCTGTCAGACACCATACCTGAGGTCATTTTCCATCCACAGCCCGGTGCCAGGACGTGCTCCACATGGCTCTGGACCCCACCTACATCCTGGCCCCCCAGAGCAAACACAGAGCCAACAGCCGCCCGAAGCAGCCGCCTTGATTTACAGTCAGGCGTAAGCCCTGCAAATTCTATTTTATTTCCCCAGAAACACATGAAAAACTTGGCTCTTTCATTTGCTGACACAAATCTTTTTCTTTCTGTTTTTCCTTTTTCCCATTATTCCTCCCTCCCCAGCACCCTGCCTCACCTCCCACCTCTACCCCCGTCGCTGGTACATAAAATGAAAAGTTGCAGTTGAAGGAGGAAGCGGGGAGATCGGACAAACTGACTCATTAGAAAATCATTTTCCTTCTGAATCTGCATCTTCTCGGGAGCACACATCTGTTATCGTGTGTCAGGGGCAGGAGGAGGCCTTCCCTGGCCCCTGGCTGGGCTTTGCTAGGGACCCAGAGGGACCGCCCTTTGCAAAGTTTGGCAGGGTTCCAGCACTCTTAGCCTCTGTACCCACCAACCTGCGGGCCAGGAGCCATACGACGGGGTCTCCTTCAACCAGCTAGTCCCGTGAATTCTCTCCCTTCTCCCCACTTCCTCCTTGACCCATTCTCCCAAAACCTCACCAGACCAAGTCAGATGAATTTGGTCTCCCCGAGCGTCTCCCCTCTGTTCACACAGACTTGCTGAGGACAACTCCACCGTCATCCAGGTCCAGAAGCGACAGCACAACAAGGCCTCAGGCTTCAGCGTGCTGCAGAAGCCTTCCATGTCCTCTGCAAAGTGTTCACCCTCTAACCAAGTTGGGTGTTAGAGTTTGTGAGGCAGCGGGGAGGAGAGGAGGCATTTGGTGGCCTCATGTTGCTTTTGAGTCTGGAGACAGAGTCATCGGTGGACCTTAGGGGTGTAGAAACCTGGTTGGGACATCTCACACAGAGGAGGAACTCAGTCCCTTGGTGAGGGCTGTGTCAGCTGGCAGCTGGCGTCTGTGATCTGCGACAGCACCAGCACTGTTCAGAGGTTGTGAGGGTGACTGGGTGGGGTAACACCTGGTGGGAATCTAAAGTGCCCCTCACCCCACTCCAGCATCCTCTTCAGGTCTGCCGGGGAGATGAGCCATCTACTCAAGAGTTCTGAGGGTTTGATGATAGTAGTAAAAACATCCAGGCATTCTCAGAGCCACATTTCTTCCTGAAAGCCCTGAATGTTTTCACAAAGACCATCTTGTTTGCCCGGAAAAGTTCAATAAAGGTAGAAATTGAGAGCAATTGCATCATTGAGTTTTTATAACAAAGTTGAGGCCCAGAGAGGTTAAGTCATTTGTCCAAGGTCACACAAGTGGATAAACAAACAAACTGAAACTGGCAAATTCTTAAATGTTAAACGTATACCTAACAGGCAACCCAGCCATTCCACTCCTAGGTACTCACCCAAGAAAAATGAAAGCATAAAGAACTGAACCTAAATTTTTAAAGCAACTTTATTCATAATCGCCGAAAACCGGAAAAAACTCAAATGTCCATCCACAGGTGAATGGATAAACAAACTGTGGTCTATCCCTACAATGGAATATGACTTCGCAATAAAAAGAAACAAGCTGCTGATACATGAACAATGTGAATGAATCTCAAAAGACATTATACCAAGTGAAAGAAACCAGACGCAGGAAAAAAAAAAAAAGTAGTACATACTACAGATTCCATTTATACAACATTCTAGAAAATGCAAACTAATCAACAGTGATAAAAAGCAACTCAGAGGTGGCCTGGGGACAAGAAGGGTGGATGACAAAGGGCATGCAGAAACTTTCACAGGTGCTGGATATGTTCAGAATCTCAGTGGTGATAGTTTAATGGAGGTATTCATATGGTAAAATTCATCAAGCTGTACACTTTGAATAGGTGTAGTTTATCATATGCCAATTTCACCTCAGTAAAGCTGTAAAAAAAAAATTAATGTACAAAGGAGAAGGGGGTACACGGCAGAGAAGAAATCCAAGGAGGACCAGAAGGTGCTAGAAATGAAGTTAGTGTGCAGAACATACAAAATGAAGCATGACTCACATTTATTTCTAATGTTAGTTTTCTAGCAGTGAGAGAAAAAAAAAGGGACAAATGACTTTAACAGAATCAGATCGTGTCCAGGAAGCTGGAAACGAATCCGTTGTTTGGGAAAAGAGCAGCAGACTCCCAGTCCTGAGCACGTGAGGCTGCGGGTCTCATGGCTTCTCTTGAGCCCCATTATCCGTGAGATTCCTCAAATTCGGCACAGGCGGAAGCCATGTGTGCTGGTAAGTGTTTACCAGCTGACTCTGGGGATGGGCAGACCTGATTTGTGGTGCGTGCCAATTTCTGTGGCATAAACCCTCCCACCGCAGCCAACGTCGAGCTACCCAAGTGACCTCGTGGAGCACGGACTCAGGAAGACTCATGCCATCACAGCACTGTCCCCACATGGCCACAAGAGATGTCAATCACCTCAAAAGCAGAAGAAATAGCAGACTGTAGGAGAATAATTAGGAAGTGGTGAGTTTTGAAATACATATTGTCCTTGCTTTTAATATAATTTCATTGTAAGCTTCTATAATTTAATTTTTAATGACGGCCTGCCCATAAAATTCCTCAAGATTTAACTATTGGATTTCACGATCTGGTCCTGGCCAGCCCCAGCATGCTCCTGGGTAGAAGCTAAGGGGATGTGACTGAAATCAAAGTCCCCACGCGTCCCAAGGTCCTGTGGTTGGATGAGGTGACCAGAGCAAGGGAGCAGGAGATGGGGACGGGAGCTGCCTGTCAGTCACAGATGCAGGCAACAATGCAGGGGTGGTCAGGCAGGGGTCCCCACCTTTGCAGAAACAAGGAGCTAGGCAGCGGCTCCCTGGAGGCCTCAGGGAGGGACAGACCAGCCTCTCGGAGCATGAGGTGTTTCCGACCCTCTTAATAATAATAATAATAATAGTAATAGTAATAATAATATCGCAGGTCAAATTTTGTGCCTCAGAGACTATTTTGAGGGTACTATTGTTATGCCCCCCCAAAAATGGGTCCGTGATTAAAGGAGCGAGACTGATAGAAAGCGAAGGTCAAGCAAAGCTTTATTTCGCGCCAAGCATCAAGAATCGAAATGACCGTCCAGGGCGGCGCCTCTTACAGAGAGGGCGACCTTTCTCTGTTTCCCAGACTAGCTTTTAAGGGCAAAGGCCATGCGGTCGGGCCTGGCCACGCACAGGTGGCCAATGAAACTGTAACACACAGAGAAAGCCGCACAGTCATGCTAGGTGACCAGTTGAATTACAATTTACCCTAGGAGACATTTGAACCAGCCTATCACCTTGGTCAGAATTGGCGCCCAAAAGGCTCCCAAAGGGCGGGGCCCATACTCCTTGGTAGCTAGGGAGACAGTATGCACCCCCCCACTGATCATGTGTCTCCATCTGGCCTGACCCACCATTGTATCTGGGCTTTGTTACCTGGAGCTGGTTTCCGGGACTTGTTTTTAAGTAAATCCCCTGGGGGAAGGGGAGCAGGGACAGTTTAAGGGTTAAACAACGTTATTGTTTTAACCTTGATGGAAACCTCTAGCTAAATAGGTCCTTACACGATCACTGTGCAAATTACAAAATGGGAGCCCAGAGAAGTTGAGTAACTTCTCAAAGCCACACAGCCAGTAAGTAAGTCACAGCACCAGGACTTGTGCAGAGGAAGCATCTTCAAGACCAGCACCCCTGCGTCCTGGGGTGGTTCCAGCTATTACACCTCCCCGGCCTCCCCCCACTTCTCACAACCTTCCCCCGAACTAGACTCACTGCTCCACACAAGGTCCTGCCCCCCGGGGCAGAAGGAGCGGGGCTGGTGCTCCTTCCTTATCACTACATCACCCCACCAGCTGTTCCCAACCTCCAGGCCCCCGGAACACTGTCTCCCCACTCTCTGCCCTCTTGGGCTCGCTCAGGTCCAAGGCAAACCATGTCCTAGTAAAGTTACTAAATGTCTTTTCTTGGAAGGTACTGAGACTATGTCACTTCCCTTTTCTTAACTGTCCTTCCTTTTATGATATGATAGTGGTGGTCTATTTTGGGCCCAAGTTCTCAAATCCTCAACTGGCAAAATTAAACTTTGGCCACCCCAAGTGGTCCCGGGATCGAGAGGAGTAGACTTTACACGTCTGTGAAAGCCCAAGGGCCAGGGGACATGGCTGTTTCCCCTCCCCCTCGGGCAGGACCCTCCCTGCAGGCCCCTGGAGTCTCTCAACCCCCACCCCGGGGGATGACCCCATGGAACACACCTGCCTCTCCTGTATCAGCTTCAGGGTGGCTCTTCGGAGAGTTCCAGAAAAAAAAAACAACCCTCGCTCCCAGCCATCCCCTGGCCCACTTGCAAAAATGATCTGGTGTCTTCACCCACTTGCCAGGCAAACTGTTGCTCCTCAGGTATACCCTAAGGGCAGGGGGGGTGAGAGGCTAGCCGGGAGGAGCCCCTGCCTCTGGGAGAAGAAATAAGGCGTCAGCCCTAGAAGGGAGGATGGGGATGGCCCAGAGAGCAAGGCCTGGGAGCCTCAACACCCAGTGCTCAGGGCAAGAGGTAGGAGGAGGGACAGAGGGAGCCCAGTGCCCAGAACCCGGGCGGAACTGGGCAAGGGGGTGAAGGGGCAACACTGGGGGGCTATGGAAATGGCAGACAAAGTCCAGACAGGGTCCTTCTTGTCTCTCCTGACTTAAGGCTCTGGCTGAATCGCCCTCCCTCTCACACCCTTACATGCACACTGACACACACTCACACACGTTATTATACAACCCCTACTCACATTCCTCACAGGCATACTCACACTCTTTCACTAACACACAATCTTTCCCACCACTTGTACAAACACACACACACACACACACACTCACACATCCCACTCCACAAGTGGTCCCTGGGAGCGATGATCTTTTAACCACGGGGTCAGCAGCCCCAGCACACCCCCAGGAGCCAGGTCCAGCCCCACACGGCCATACCGGCCGTGCCTCAGTCCACCCCACCCCTGTCTAATCTGGATTGGGGAACTGGCCTTCCCGTGACTCAGACACAGACCCTGCTTGGGTGACACAAAACTGGAGGACGATTTGATACTTGTAATCATTCACCGGTGTCTCGCCTGTCTGGGGATCAAAGGACAGTTAACAGGGAACAGAGCTGCAGCCCGCCGGCCAGCCCCCGGCCATCCTGCATATCCCCAGACAGGCCCCCGTGGGCCGGCGCTGCCTTGAGCTGTGGAGGACAGTGAGCAAATGTGAGCTAAGGGCGGCTCCTTCGTGTATATGGAGACCTGTGGTGGCCGAGGGCCGGGAAGTGCCAGTCCCTCCTTTCCTTAGCTCTTAATGCAACAGCAACACAGAGCCAGTACTGGCATCCACGGGATGGTTGAAACCAGTGACTAGTTAGGCCTTTGGAGAAACACCAGCGATATGGCCTGCGCTCTGTGGGAGGAGAAACCCGCTGTCCATTCTAGTTCTCCCCAGGACACCAGGTGCCTGTCTCCTCCCTGCTGCAGCCCAGAACCTCACGGAATAGCCGAATCACCCCAGAACTCAGCTACATCATTCCACTGGATCCTGGAGCAGCAGCAAAGGTACCCATTTTGCAGATGAGAAAACTGAGTCTCAGTGAGGTCAGATGACTTGTCCAGTGATGGGCCCCTGAGTGGTAGAGCACAGAGTGGAGCCCAGGCACACTGACCCCCAAGGTTAAGCTGATGAATGAAACAGTACACAGTGTTGGTGAGACGAATTTTTAAATTTCCCCCAGTGATTATGATGAACAGCTAGGTCTGAGTATATCCATCCCAGATGGCAAATGTTCCCATCCGAAATCCCAGCGGACTTGCCCCCAAAATCTGCCCGCTTCCTGATTCCTGATAAAACAGCCATCCTGTATGAAACGCTTACTCTGGGCCAGGCACTAGACACTGTTCCAGACACTTCACACAAATGGATTCACTGAATCTTCCCTTGCAGCCCATTAGACAGAGGAGGAAACTGAGGCACAGAGCAAAGAGGTAGCACAGTTGTAAGAGGCAGGGCTAGGATTTCCAGCCAGGCAGGGCTTGCCTCTCCCCCTGGGCAGCAGCCCTTAGCGCTGCCCCCCACCCCCAGCAAAGCAGCATTGCCCAGCAGTGTGATTTTTATCTTGACAAGTGGCCCTTTCACAATGGCTATTTCCCCTCCAGGGCCCAAAACAGAAATTAGAAGGGGAGAAAAAGAAAAAGGGCGACAGCAGGGCCTGATGGATGTGCCCAGCCAGATCACACCTTGAAACCAAAACTCCATTCTCCTTTGTCTGCACAAACAATGTGTGTGAGAGCTAGGCAGAAAGCACAGGCCATTCGCCCCGCCCTGGCAGGAGAGCTTGGCACACCCGGGCCTAGCTGGTACCCTCTGGCCCAGGAAGCAAGCAGGGGGCAGAGCAGGGGCAAGGGGCACGTAGGGTCCCAATAGCCAAATCACAGGGGCGGGGCGCTGGGCGGCTGGCCCTGGGAAGGGCTCCAGAGGCCCACAGGAAGGCTGCCGAGAAGCCTGTTAGATCACCGCATCCCTCCCGCCTGTAAGCGACCCCGAAAGATTATCAGGAAAAACATTTCCCAGGTGGCTTTCAATCCTCAGAGAAACCCAAGTCGCCACACCCCGAAACAGGTCTAAGCCTCTCGGTTGTGGGTTCCCCTACACAGGATGCCTGTCTAGGGGATACAGAGTGGGAGCAAGTCTGCAAGGAATGAGCCAGACACATACACACACACATACACACACACACACACACACACACGCACACACACACAAAGTGTGACACCAGGCAGCTTGTCTTGCCACAAAGCCCAGCAGGTATGTGTTGGACGAGTCGGCGTGAGGTTGATCCTGACATCAGTAAAAAGCTAACATTATCCACCATTTACCATGGGCCAGGCACGAGCATGTCCCCCCCAACAACCCGATGATAGAGGCACTCCATAACAAATCCCTGCTTTACAGATGAGAAACTGAGGCCCAGAGTAGTTAAGTTACATCCAGGAACACACAGCTGGTAAGCGACAAAGCAAGGCTTTGGGCCCCATAGTCCAGTTCTGGAAGATGAATGCTAGCAAGCTTGGGGATTCAGAGGCCAAAGGCAGGGACGAGGCAGGGGGCACTGAAGACGGTTGCATAGAGCTGGGGGAATCTGGGTGGAGAGGAGACAGTGGCCCTGCCCCCACCCCTTGCCCCACCCTACAGGAACCTAAGTTCCCTTCTCTCCGCTGATGCAACTCCTCTAACTGGACAGGTCCCTCCAGCTGGGCAAAGCCAGTCCTCAGGGGCATGGAGGTAAGCAGGGGGGTAAAGCAACAGGAAAAAGGCCTGTGGTGAGCACAGGAGACCTGCTGTCTCCACGCTGGTGGGGAGAAGCAGGCCGAAGGGGCAGTCAGGCTGAGATCGCCTCCCGCCCTTCTTGCCCCCCGACCGGAAGTGTGGAGAGCAGGAACATGAGGCATGGAGAGCCCAGCACCTCGTTGGGTATCGGCTACCCCTAGGGTCATGAGTGACTCTCACATATCCTCTCTCATGCCAGCAAAGCAGCACTCTTCCCAAGCCACCAGAGGAAGCACCTTTTGTTGTGCAGGGTGACCCGGCGTCCCCCAGTGTCCCCACCGGTCACCTGTGGCTCCCGCTAACTCAGCCATAAATCCTCACCCACACCTTCGAGATGTCAGCTCGCCCCCCAGGGAAGCCCTGCTGGATTTACGAGCTCCAGAGTCACTGGCGAGGGAAGAAAGGGATAGTGTTGCCCATCAGGGACCTCGTGCTCAGAAGCCATAAACCATGCTAGTGACAGCTACGTGATGGGTCGAAGGCCCTGGCGGGTCATTTGCGCTCTGCTTAATGGCCACAATGATGAGGCAGCCGCCGTTGGAGATCCCCAGGTGGGCCACTACTGAAGCTTTAAATCTGCCACAGGAGGGAAGGAAGGAGCTGCCTCTTTTCATCTTCTTTTTGGGGTGCCTGATCCCAGCCTTCTCTAGTTTCTCTCTCGTTCCTTCTTGTTTGTTCTACCTCGGGCCGCAAGATGGCCACAGCGCTCCCAACATACACAGTGAATTCTAACATGGGGACCCAGGGAGGTGACAGCCACTGCATTTCCCAATCTTTTTTTTTTTTTTTTCATTGTTTTTGGAACAATAGTTTGCTGTGTTCCAAAGCACACAGGCTCATCTCCGATGAGGCAAAGAGTAAGGAATGAGGGGGCCGGGAGGAGGACAGCCGAGGCAGCCACAGGGAGCAAGCCATGGGTGGTGCGGGTCTGGAGGCCACCCCCAGGAAACTGGGGTCCTTCCTTATCTACACCAGACCTGCCAGCCACAGCCCCTTGACTCCTCTCCCGCTGGACCCCAACCTCAAGGCCATTAAATGGCCACAGAAAGCAAGAGCTAGACCAGTCCTCTTGCCTTGTGCTGTGGCAAAAAGTATTGTGTGCGATCTTACCCAGGGAGTAATCTCATATTACCAAAGGCAAACTGTCTTATTTGATCTAAGACTGTGTGTGGTAGGGTGTGTGTATGTGTGTGTGTGTGTTTCAGAGACAGAATTAAGGGCAAAAGAGAATATTAGATGAACTATCCATTGGCACAAGGAAAGAAAGATCTAGCATCTCTTGGCAGGCTGTGAACACCCTTTAATCAAGTAATAAATTTGGAACCAGGGAAATGAGCCTCAGTAAAGAAACACTCGGTTTAATTACCCATTCATCTGTTTTGCCCCTGCTAGGGCGCTCCGTGCCGCGTCGCCAAGACACACCAGCACGTGGGCACCGGGGATAGAGGCGGCCCAAGCACACGTTCTGGTCTGGTTCCAGCTCTTTCCATGTCGAGAGAAGGAAACAGAGGCCAAGAGAGACAGAGACAGGGAGACAGCGACAGTGCAGAGGAACCACTGTAATTCCATCAAAGGGCTCTGGTGACTGTAACCCACCAGCCTCGGCCAGAACGGTTTGTCACCAGGAACCCAGTGGAATTGACTCGGAAGGCACTGCTGCAGGTTTTCTCAACAGAAGGCCAAGAGAAAGGGGTGGTGTGTGCTTGAAACACTGTTCTTCGCCCTCTCGAGCCCTGCCTTGTTATGAAGGAACAAACCGGGCAGTATTGACCCCAAGGGCGACTCGGACTCTGAGCCATGGTGGTGAGCAGAGTGGCAAACATGGTGCCATCTGCCCTTCCATCACCGGTGCAGAACCAGGAGGAGACTGAGGCAGGGTTCCTGGGGAGATAGGGGGGCAGACTGGAAACCGGGAGCCGAAGGCCTCAGGGGGCTTTCTCTGTGTCCTGGCTGACCTGGGCTCCTAGCCCATGGAGCTACTCATGAGCCCCTCCAAAGACCTTTCTGGGAGGCCAGAAAAACTCTGACAAATGTGACACCAAGGCCCAGTGGCTTACTGCACGATAGGCTTCTGGGAATCTGGTTTGGGCTCTGGAACATTTCAAGAATCCAAAAAAAAAAAGAGGAAGCTCTGGGGCACCAGAAAGTGTCTTTTGTGCCACTAAGGTGGCCCAGGAGGGACAGAGGGGTACTTCTCACATCCATCCGAGATCCCAAACCTCAATCACTTGTTTCCAGAACTTTCTTTCTAGGTGGAGGAATATGAATTTCTGGAGGAATATGTATTTCTCTCTACATGGGGACATGCTTATGGGATGGACCAAATCTTTCCGGCTTTGGCCTCTGGTTCCTAATATCCACTCTCATAAACAGCCCCCACTCACCAGACAGCCTCAATGTGTCCAGAGTAAATGAACCTGAAACAGCAGAGGAGATTGCCTTCAAAACATTCTTGACTTGAAAAAAAAACGAACGCAAAGAAAGCATTTGGCAAGAGACATTTCCGGTTTGGCCAAATCCAGGGCTTTGGGAAAATACCTTGAGACGTTTCACCAAACTGAGAACAAGGCCAGCAGGGCCCCGCTCTGGCCATCACAGGTCATTTGCAGCTTGCTTCTTTCCAAAGCAATTTTCTTCTACCTGCGAGCTAAGCTCTTCTGACCCAGCCTGACTGCTGCAGCTGTTACGTGCCACTCCTTGCCTTCACCATCTGACAGGCATTTGGAGACAGCTTTGGCAGGCGGCAGGAATGTGAGGGCTGCAGCTCCAGTCTGAGCCCCCAAGGACCCCGGCGGCCTCTCAGCATGTTCCAGAAGCTTCCAGACAGTGCCAAGGGGCGGCACGCACACAGGATGCAGCAATTCTGCATGAGCTCTCCCGGGAAGGGACCAGCCAGGCAGCAAAGTCCTGCCCGTGAGAAGGTAGTGCCACGTGACGCCCACACTCTGATGGGCTCAGGACAGATGGCAGGAGTGCAGGGACAGGGTGAGACTGAGATGGATTCTGAGAGACACCTCAGTGCACAGGTCAAGTGGAGAAGGGGTGTGGCTTTGCGATTGAGCGCTTAAACACAACGCCCACTTTAGAGGCTCTGTGCACATTAAATGGGCCCCCGCCTTTGTTAAGTTTAGTGATCTTCCTCCCCCTTTTAGTCCACCCTCTGTGAACCCTGCTCTGGGTCGCTGCCCTCCCACACCTCACTCCTGCACGGACCCACCCCTCCAGTAGACGGCCCCGCAGCTCCCAGCCACTCCGGGCCATCAGCTCCTGGTTTGCCCTTTGCCACACAAGCTGAAGGTCCCCTCCTGGGGACAAGTTCTCCAGACCCTTCCAAGAGGTCAACTCACCGGGTTAACAAATCCCAGGAGAATGTGTGCTCTGAACCTGCCTTCCCCACCAGGTCATATGGTCTTAAGCACACTGTTATCTACCTTTGATTGGGAAGGAGAGGGGAGGATTTTAGGCCACAAAATGATACAATTGTCAATACCTAAAGCCACATAGGCAATGACCCTACTCTGCCATCAGCACCTCCTGCAGAAAATGGGGTGGGGGGGGTTGGAGACCTTCAGGGCAAGTGTTTCTTCAAGAGCCTCCACTCACACTTTTCTTATTATTTCTAATTTGTACACCTGTCAACACTTCCCAAGACAACAAACAAAATACCAAGGAATAAAAGAGCAATGTGCTCCCCGGCATTTACTTCCAGATGCCCTTGTACAATTCTCTGTTCACCGAAAAGGACCTTTTCCAGCTGCCAAAGCCGGTCTCTGGATGGGGATGTTGAGCCCACTCCTGGGCTGGGCTAACTTGTTCCTCCCCAGGTCCACATTAAGGTGAAGACCCAGAAAAGGGTCTAACGAATGATCCTGACCCACAGAGCTGGGTTTGCTCTGATTTCCTTCCTGTTTCCCGAGGATGGCAAGTTGCAGGTACATCTGTTCTGAATATCGGCCTCTTGCCTGTGATCCTCTGCCCTGTGTCTCTCAGATGAGCTGTCAGAGCCGTAGCCTGGGACCGCCATGCCTCAGACACGGCCTCTGGCTCCCCTTGGTAAGACCTTAATTTAACTTAATGGACTACACAGGGAACAATTTCTATATGATTAATTAATTAGGGTCCTACTAGGAAAGATAATAATATAATAACTTAAATAAGACTGCAAGGCCTAGCTGCCAGTTTATAAAAAGAATACCAAGAATAGCACGATTAAAAAGGCATTCAAGGGGCGCCTGGGTGGCTCAGTAGGTTAAAGCCTCTGCCTTCAGCTCAGGTCATGATTCCAGGGTCCTGGGATCGAGCCCCACATCGGGCTCTCTGCTCAGCAGGGAGCCTGCTTCCGTTCCTCTCTCTCTCTCTGCCTGCCACTCTGCCCACTTGTGATCTCTATCTGTCAAATAAATAAATAAAATCTTAAAAAAAAAAAAAAGGGCATTCAAGAAAAGGGAGTGTGGAGGGGTGGACCCAGCTCGGACTAATGCCAAGCTTAGTTCAAGGGGGCGCGTCAAACTCAAGGTCCGACTTTCAATCACAGAGTTGCCTGCCTCCTCTGAGCGGTTTCCTCCCTCAGATAAACAGAAAGATTGAAGAATATTTGTTGGGGCTATTGTGGAAATCCAAAAGGTGAATACATGAAAATTGCCCAAGATAAAACGGGCTTCAAATACATGAAAAATTTTGCTCAAGGAGTCCCAGCACAGTAGCTGGGACTGAAGATGGAAATAAATGGAAAGACGTCTAGCAAACATGGTCCATTCTGTTTTATCAGCAAGCATCTTCTTTGTCATTGCACACCGAGTCTGCACACTTCCCTCAAGTCCTTAGAAAGTAAGTGAAGGAAAAGCCCCAACAAGAAGCATCTTAGTTAATTACAGATGAGTAAAGGGTTGTTATTTACAGATGGGTGAGGTGATTCTAGCTAGAAGAGTTGTTGGTTAGTATTGGATTTGTGCCCATCAGCATATTAGTGAATGGTCCAGAAGCATCTCAGGGCCCCTCTCTGTCTTATCCACACCATTGTTTCTACCCATTCCCCAAACTCTTGGCCGTATCACTACTCAAGGTCTCCCACCTTGGGTTTCTCAACTGTCCTGAGACTGCAGACACAATCCCTCAGGGCCTTGCTGTAACTCCTCATCTAAAGACCAGCTAGTGGGGCACCTGGGTGCCTCAGTGGGTTAAGCCTCTGCCTTCGGCTCAGGTCATGATCTCAGGGTCCTGGGATCAAGCCCCGCTTCAGGCTCTCTGCTCAGCGGGGAGTCTGTTTCTTTCTCTCTCTGCCTTCCTCTCTGCCTACTTGTGATCTCAATAAATAAATAAAATCTTTTTAAAAATAAATAAAATAAAATAAAAGTAAAGACCAAGTAGTAAAAATTTAGGCTTTACAGGCCATAGAGTCTAAGTCACAATTACTCAACTCTGCCTTTGCAATGTGGAAGTAGCCATAGACAATACCCCAATGAGTGTGGCTGTGTTCCAATAAAACTTTATTTACAAATACAGGTGGTGGGCCAGATTTGGCCCAAGACTCTAAATAGTTCTTAGGTATTCCTGGATTGCAATGGTTGATATATTGGACCTAGAGGCTTACTTATTTCCTGGCTGGGGCTTTTCATACTTTAAGTCACGATCAATGGGGGACATCTTGTACTGGGAAAAGTCCAATATAAAAGACACATTGAGACATATGTGCCTTTTAGTGTCTTAGTCACAACACATGTATCTAAAGCCCACCACACCTTGTCGTCTGGAATGCTGGCATTTTCAGGTCACAGAAAGATCTCAAGCTCGACTAGATCACCGGTTCTCAAGCCTGAGAGTACAACACAGTCACCCAGAGGGCTTGTTAAACACAGATTACCAGGCCCCACTCCCAGAGTTTCTGATGCAGAAGGTCTGGGGCGGAGCCAGAGGCTTCAAGTCGCTGAAACTCC
The DNA here is from genome assembly GCA_004024625.1 of Mellivora capensis. NCBI lineage: Eukaryota > Metazoa > Chordata > Mammalia > Carnivora > Mustelidae > Mellivora > Mellivora capensis. Next base: position 22,005 of record PISX010014082.1, on the reverse strand, counting down.
CAGGCAATGCCTGTGCAGCTGGTGGATGGACCCGGCTTTGAGAATCAAAGTGCCCCAAGTCAAAAACGTAAAGGTATACTGCCACCTAGTGGATAATCCTTAGTAGTACCCCATGCCAACTATTCCTTTGATTTTAAAGTGCACTAAAAATTAAACATCTTTCGTCATGGAGAAGAGTCAAATTCATAAAGCCAATTTGTCATTTCTATACTGGGATTCCATAACCATATTCCAAGTTTCCTTAAGGAAATAAGATGTCACGTTATTTACACTAACATGGCAACAATTTTAAATCAACTTAAACCAGAAACAGATTATTTTCCACCAGAGAAAAGCACTTTAAATATCTAAATAGAATTAAAGCACTGCTGGCTCTGTTCTCTGGCCACGCTCTCATTTCCAGATGCACATACCTCTTCTGAAAGGAAAATCCACGCCCCAGCCTTCCAATCAGGCCACCTCGGCCTGGTATAAGTGATAAAAATTCATCAGGAGATTGGGCAAAATGAGGGTGTTTCAGACCCTGGACTTTGTGATCTTTGCACACACAGAACAGTAGCCATGGCAAAGGAGCCTGGTAACGGGCACCTGTGTAAATATTGGCACTCCAACATACCAAAAATGCAAGTACCCTCTCTCCCACCTACTCATCCCAGCAAAAGACCGGGGTCTCTAACCCCACCTGGCACAAAACAAAGGGCGCCACAGTCACCAATAACAGATGACTTGGGATCCCACACTTGATGAGCTGCTGGGTTTTTGTCGGCGTGGAAAAACACATACGATACAAAGGATGGCGTGGTACCAGGAGAACGGAAATGACAGGGACCGGAACAGTTTTTGATGCCAACAGTTTATATTTGATCTCCAGATGTGATGCAGCTGACAGCTAATTAGTTTGACTTAGATCTACACCGCTCTCCCCCTTCTTTTTCCACACATGCTGTGGGCATGCTAGTGTGAAAATGTGTCTGCCTGGCGTTGTGCTTTGATTGATAATTCTCTGGAATGCACACACTCGGGACCCCCAAGAACTCTGGAGCCCCAGCTCATGGAGCATCTGGTGGGACAGTAAGGGAGGAAGACTGCTTGGCCCCGGAGCAGGTGATGAATGCAGTGACATTCTTTATTCCAGTGGCCGATTCCAGCCCAACAAGCTGGAGTCAATCATTCGGCTTCATGGTTCTGTGTATGAGGCCACCAGTAACTGAAAACCTCAGTGGTCAGGAGCTACTGGATGGGAATTCTGTGGCTACTAATGAAGAAGCAATTGCGGTCCTTTAGCTGGTAAGCTGTTTGGGAAGCCCGAGAACCGCACAGAGCAAGATGGAGACCCTCACTAATACAAGATGCAACAGATGGACACAGTTCCTGCCTTCTTCTTTGTGGCCAAACTCACAGGCCACACCTCCCGGGGACAGCAGGGACAGCAGGGTATATCCTCTCCTCCGGCCCCAGAGTCCCCAAGCTAACACTAGTGGGGCCCTACTGTGTGCTAGACTGCTTTAGAAGTGCCTGGAAGGTGCCATTGGTACCCTTACTGTGGAGATGAGGAATCTGAGACAAGAAACTGATTGCCCCAGGTTGACAGTAGGACCAGCTGGCATTTGATCCTAGAAGTCCTTCTCCAAAGACTATGCTCTTCACCCACCACACCAGAAGACTTCATGCGTCGGCCTTGCTCTAAGTCATCCATCGCTCTACACCGCTCTCCCCCTTCTTTTTCCACACATGCTGTGGGCATGCTAGTGTGAAAATGTGTCTGCCTGGCGTTGTGCTTTGATTGATAATTCTCTGGAATGACCGTGACCATGTTGAGTGGTCACGGGAAAAAACATGTGGGGTCTTCACTGCCCTGTGGTAGAATACCTCAGCCTTCACCACAGCTTCAGAGTGGGCTAAGTGGATTTTCTCCCCCCTGACTTTGAGCTTGGCCACGTGACTTGCTTTGACCAATGGGATGTTTCGCCATGTGATTCCAGCAGGGGCTTGTAATGCGCTGTGCTGTTGGCATAACCCCTTGTCCTAATGGGCGCTAGAGGGAGATTCAGGAAGCTTGCCCAAACTGGACTGAAGCCCAAAGCCAGACACAACTGAACCCAGCCTTAATCAGCAAACTCCAGGCAACCCCGTGGTTGTTGACTACACCACATTACGTCCCTATATAGATCATGATTGCATTCTAGCCAACGATGCACCAGGCAAGCTTTCCAGAATAAATGGAGACTCCAGAGAAGAAACAATCTTTGACTTTGCCCCTCTCTTCCTCCCTGGACACTGGAATGAGGACATTGTGCCTGCTGCTGGGGACCATCTGGTGACCACAGGCAGCAGGCACGAAGACAAAAGGCCAGCATGCGGATACCCAGGAAGAAAAAGGGACTAATTCTAGACCCTTGATGATCTTATCAAGCCACTGAGCAATTGTCCACCTCCACATTTTTATGAGAAAAACAATCTCCTCTTTGTTCAAATCATTATTCGTTGGGATTTCTATTATTCACAGCCAAAGGCATTCTTAAGTGCTAGTGACTTTCTAATGTATGGCAAAACCTGTTACAAAAGCTTTATCTTTTTTCTTTCTCCCTCTTTTTTCTTTAAGTTGGCTGATCTTCCCAGAATAGCAGGGGGGAAGTCACAATCTTTGCTACTATTAGTCAACCAGTAGCTATTCTACTCACCCTAGCCATTAGTTTAATTTTCTTTAAAGATTTTATTCATTTACTTGAGAAAGAAAGAGCAAGATGAGCCAGGGTAGGGATGGAGGGAGAGGGAGAGGCAGACTCCCTGGTGAGAGGGGAGCCTGATGTGGGGCTTGATCCCAGGACCCTGAGATCATGACCTGAGCTGAAGTTGGATGCTTAACGGACTGAGCCACCCAGATGCCCCTCCAGGTTTACAGTTGCTCATTTGAGAAACAGCTTAACTAAAATCAACTCTTGTCTGGGATTGAGACCCACATCGGGCTCCTTGCTCGGCAGAAAGCCTGCTTTCTTCCTCTCTCCCTCCCACTGCTTATGTTCCCTTTCTTACTATGTCTCTCTCTGTCAAATAAGTAAATAAAATCTTTCAAAATAAGTAAATAGATAAATAAGTAAAATCAACCCTTGAATTTGTTCATCAATGTAATCCATGATTAAACTGACTGATTTCTCAAACACTTCCTAGCATATAATAGGTGCTCGACGCAGCTTGTTGTTGAATGAATAATGCAACTGAGTTGTTGATATTTCTCTCCATGGCCAATCACCTGTGTCTCTTGGGAATCTGTTTTGGCTGCTTTGTCTTCTCAAGGCGATTCCTGGAAGTCACACCCAAGTGAGTTTCATGAAGCCTGCATATCACAGAGACCCTCCCAACTCAATGGAAGTTTTCTCGTGATATGGTTACAAACAGAAACCATAACAGATATCGTTCTCATACCACAAAATTCACTTTTTACAGCACATAGATCCGTGGTTTTAACATATTCATGGGGTTGTGCAACCATCGCCACAATACGACTTTCAAACATTTTCATCACCCCAAAAGGAAACCTCATACCCATTAACAGTCAGTCCCCATCCCGCCCTCCCCCACCCCTGCTGAGCCCTGGCCACCACTAATCCACTTTCTGTTACTATGGCCGTTTTGTATAAATGGAATCCCATCATGTGTGTGGTCTTTTGCATCTAACTTCTGTCGCTCTCCACTAGATGCTTTCAAGGTTCACCCATGGTGTGGCCATCGGGACTCCATTCCTTTTTACTGCTGAGTAATATTCTATTATATGGATGTACCATATGTCATTTATCCATTCATTCCGCTGATGAACACTTGGATCACTTCCGCTTTATAGCTCTTACGAAGAATGCTGCTGTGAACGTTTGTTTACGGTTTCTGTATGGCAACATATCTTCATTTCTCTTGGGTACATACCCGTAAGTGGAATTGCTGGGTCACAGAGTAACTCTACATTTAACCTTTTGGGGAACCACCAAACTATGTCCCAAAGCTGCCGCACCATTTCGTATTCCTGCCCACAGCGTATGGAGGGTTACAAGTTCTCCACATCCTCCCCAGCACCTGGTGCTCTCTCTCTCTGGTTAGAGCTATCCTAGTGGGTGTGAAGTGGTATCTCATTGTGGTTTTTATTTTGCATTTCCCTGAGGGCTAAGGGTTTTAAGCATCTTCTCATGTGTTCATTGGCTGTTCATCTATCTTCTTTAAAAAGAGGATAGACATAAAGTTCATCATATCTGTGTAGGCTCATTTTGCTGAAAAGTTTTGTGAGTCTACAGTAAGACATCAAAATCTCTTTTTCCTGGGGCACCTGGGTGGCTCAGTGGGTTAAAGCCTCTGCCTTCGGCTCAGGTCATGATTCCAGGGTCCTGGGATCAAGCCCTGCATGGGGCTCTCTGCTCAGCAGGGAGCCTGCTTCCTCCTCTCTCTCTCTCTCTCTCTCTCTGCCTGCTTCTCTGCCTACTTGTGATCTCTGTCTGTCAAATAAATAAATAAAATCTTAAAAAAAACATTTAAAAATCCTTTTTTCCCTAATAATGAACAAAGTAGTCTTAAAATCTGGTTAATTCACATGCATTGATTGCCTGTATCCACAACGAAGGAAAAGATGATTCTGTTTTCTCAGCCACTGAAGTCCCATCACTGAGTATGTCTGGCAGAAAAAAAAAAATCAGTCTACTTGAGCAAAAGTCCAAATAGAATTGGTGAAAAGTTTAAATTCTGAATGACTTATAGAATTCCCTTTTCTTTTTTTTTTTTTAAGATTTATTTACCTATTTTAGAGAGAGTGTGTGTGTGTGGAGGGGAGGGACAGAGGGAGAGGGAGAGAGGGAATCCCAAGCAGACTCTGCACTGAGCATGGAGCCCAACATGGGGCTCAGCCCCATGACCTGAGATCACGACCTGAGCCAAAACCAAGAATTGGATGCTTAACTGACTGTGCCACCCAGGTACCCCAAGAATTCCCTTTTTTTCTTTTAATTACATGTAGTAACTAAAACAGCTTACTGTGTATTTTTAAATCATACTTTTTCAGTGAGCCTGGCTGGCTCAATCGAAGTGCATGCAACTCGATCTTAGGGTCATGAGTTCAAGCCCCATATTAAGTGTAGACATTACTTCAAGTAAATTAATTAAATGAAATTATAACATTTCTTACTTTTTAATTTATCTATTAATGTTTGTTCTCCTGAGTTGCTATGTGCCAAGTGTTATACTAATTCCAACAATTAGTTCATTTAAACTTTACAAGAACCCTATGAGGTTAGCAGCATATATTAGTTATCTATGCCGTGTAGTAAATCATCCCAAAATTTAGCAGCTTAAAACAACCACTGTAATTCATGACCTCTCATAGCTTCTGTGGGTCAGCATTTGAATAAGATTTACAAGATGGCTTGACTCTGCCACACAAACCTGGTGCCTCCATCGTAAGACTCTGAGGCAAGGACTGAAAAATCCAACATCACTCAAATATCTGGCAGTCAATGTTGTCTCCTGACCGAGACCTTCACATGGTGTATCCATGTTCTTCACAACATGGTGGCTGGATTGGTTCCAAACCAAGCATCTGAGAGAGAGCCAGGGGGAAGCCGTATATTGCCTCTAGGACCTAGCCTTGATATTTCACTGGCATCATTTCCATCGTAGTTACAGAGGTGCACTCAAGGTCAAGGGAAGCAAACACAGGCTGTCCCTGCTATGGATTATATGATGCACTGTCATGATTAATCGCATGGTGAATTTGACTGGGCCACAGTATGCCCAAATTAAACATTATTTTGGGGTGTGTCTGTGAGGATGTTTCTAGATGAGATCAGCATTTGAATCATTGGACCGAGTAAAATACCTTCCCCTCCCCAGTGTGGGTAGGCATCATGCAATCCACTGAGGCCCAGAATAAAACAAAAAGTAGAGGAAGGGAGGATTCATCCTCTTCCTGCCTGCCTGTTGAGCCTGGATGCCAGTCTTCTCTGCCCTTGAGCTGGGATTTACACGATGGCTTCCCTAGTTCTCAGACCCGCAGACTCGGACTGCATTCCACCACTGGCTTTCCTGCATCTCCAGCTCACGAGCAAAAGATTATGGGACTTCTCAGCCACCCAATTCACGTGAGCCAGATCCTCATCCCACCTCTATCTCTACACACATATATATGTGTACAGATTTATGTAGATTACACACAGAGACACATACACACAAAACTACACACACATGTGCGTGAGTTCTTTTTCTCAAATATACGTACCCCCAAAGTTCATATGTTGAAGTCCTAACCCCCATGCCTCAGAGTGTGACCTTATTTGGAAATAGGGTATTTACAGAGCTAATCTAGTTAAAATGAGGTCATGAGGGTGGGCTTTATTTCAATATGAGCGGTATTCTTATAAAATGGGGAAATTTGGAGACAGCTCTGCTAACCAGGAAAACCCCACGTGAAGAGGAAGGGCAGAGATGAGGGTGATGGTTCAACAGGCCAAGAAATTCCAAAGATCACCAGAAAAGCACTCAAAGCTCCACAAGAGACATGGAGCAGCTTCTCCTTCAGGGCCCTCAAAAGGCACCAACCCTGCTGGCCCTTTGATCTCGGACACCCAGCCTCCAGCACTGTGAGACAACACATGTCTGTTGTTTGAGCCCTCCTCCACCCCAGCATGTGGGAAACCCTAGCAAACAAGTACACCAGCCCTCGAAGGAGGACCATCCCCGTCACTGTAGGAAGAGCTGGTGGGATGGGTAGACGTTGGCGTGGCCATCTTTGGAAGCTACGATCTGCCACAGCCCGTCCTCTGGCCAATGAAAGTTTACAGCTCTCCCACAGGCAAAGTGTGCTCATCCTCGCCCACAAAACCACCAAGTCTCACCCCACCACAGCACCAGCTTAACATCCAGGATCTTGCCCTGTAAATCAGGTCCGGACAACATTGAGGCTCCTCTTGACCTAAAGAGCCGTCCATTAAGGAGACGGGTTATCTCTCCACCCCTACAGGCCACGTGCCATGGTGGGACAGGTCACTGAAGTCTTCTCCTTTCAAAGTAATCCTCACTCTCCTGAAGAGCCTGGAACCATCATCTCCAAAATGACATCAAGGGTCTCTTTCAGTTTTATTCTCTCCTCATCTCCTCCTCCTTCGTAGAATTAGATGATATTGAAGTTGGAAATCAGTGTAAAGGTGAAGCCAAGCCCCACACACAACCTGGACAGATCTCACTCTAGACAGTGTTGGGTGAAGAAAGTCAGGACCCAAAAGGGTAGATACTGTAGGGTGTGATTTATAGAAAGACCCAAGGCTGACAAAGTGATAGAAGGCAGAATATTCGTTACCCTTGGGGGCAGTTTGACTGCAAGAGGCCGTGAGGGATCCTTCCATGGCTTGACCTTGTTGGTGGTTGCCCACATCTACAAATATGTAAAGACTCATCCAGATATGCCCTCAAGAGTGTGCATTTTATTGTATGCAAATTAAACAGCAAATTTTTAAAAAGAGGTTTAAGATAGTCCCATGGTTCCCATACTGAAGGATTTAATAAACCAATCAAAATCCACACACGCACCCCCCAGACTGGAGGAAGTAATTTTCTACAACGACTACGGACTGATGTAACTTGAAACAAAAGGTTTGCCTGCTCTTGGATTAAAAAAAATATATATATATATATATTATATATATATATATAATCCTCCAACCTCATCTAAGGGGACAAGACTGGATCCAAAGCTAAACTATTCATCCAGAATGTGAACATTTTTAAGGTTAAGAGTGTCTTGGGTTTTGTTTTTATTTGTTTTGAAATGATTCAATTGTATGTTCTGGTTCTATTGTAGCAGAAAGCCAGGTGGGACCTCTGGTCCTCAGATCCCTGGGTTTTGCAAGTAGTTGTCATTTGTCAGAAGCTGGATTTTGACTCTAACTGCCTTGGACTGAAGAAGCAGCCCACGGAGAGCACAAAGTTAATCTTGCATAAGCGATGCGCTTCTGAAGAGAGTCCCAGAGGAGCAAGGCCAGGGTGTGCAGAGCACACTGGGTAGCTGTTACCAGCTGTGCTGCAGGAGGGGGAGAAGGGAGGGGGCCTCCACGGCTCAAGGCTTCCTGTCACTTCAAAACTTCAGACTGGCAAGAAGAGGAAGTCTTTGCTGCCAACATTTTGGGGACACGGTGGAAGTCACATGGAACTCTTACCTCCCTCTGAGATTTCTGAACGTTCAGGTTTGCATTGTCTTGATTCAGAGGTGAGAAAAGAGAAAAGACCACGTATAGGAGATGTCCATGAAGACGATCATATTTATTCATTTTGTAATTGCTGTTATAACTCGCATTGATCCCACTAGGAACCAGGCACTGGTCCAAGCACGTGACATTCCCAACAACCCTCTTAGGTAGAGATTATGAACACTTTAGGAAGCTGAGGGAAAAGGAAGCACAAAGGGGGTGGGTGACATTATGGACCTCATCATGCCACCCCCAAGAATACGCAGAAGCCCTAAGCTCCAGTGTTTATATTTGGAGACAGGACCTTTAAGGAAATCATTAAGGTTGAATGAGGTCATAAGAGCGGCGCCCTAATCTAATAGGACTGGTGTCCTTATAAGGAGAGGAAGTGCCACTGCGTGGACATGGAGAAAAAGCCATGTGAGGACACAGCCAGGTGACCATCTGCAAACCAGGGAGAGAGTCCTCAACACTGGCGGCACCTTGCTCGTGGGCTTCTAGCCTCCAGAACTGGGAAAAAATAAATTTCTGTTGCTTACCACCCCCCAACCCAGGCTATGGTGTTCCTTTCCGACAGCCCTTGCAGATTGATACAAGGTCCTTTGCTCAAGATCTTTTGTCTGGCAAATGGAAGAACTGGCATTTTAATCCAGGCCATTTAATTTTTTTTTAGATTTTATTTATGTATCTATTTTAGAGAGAGAGAAAGCCTGCACCTGCATGCGAGTGGGTGGGTTAAAGCAGAGGGAGAGGGAATTTGAAGCAGATTCTGCGCTGAGCGTGGAACCCAACGTGGGGCTCAACCCCACAACCGTGAGATCATGACCTGACCCTAAACAAAGAATCAGACACTCAATGGTCTGAGCCCCCCAGACGCCCCCCAGGCCACTTTAATCCATGGCTATCTTACAGTGCCACTTGTCCTGGTGGAGTGAGGAGAGCCCTACTGGGGAACAGGATAATAGTCACAGGAACCACCAATATGCACAGGCACTTACTCTGTACCTGCCCGCTGCGCTAAGCACTTTGCGTGAATTTTCCATTTAACACCAACAGCAATCCTAGGCAGCTAGTGCCATGATTGTCCCCATTTCTTAAAGCCGTAGGAGGATTCCAGCAGGGGCAAACGCCCTCCAGAGCCAACGTGGAACACTACACTGTTCTATAAGTAATTGCAACTACAAGAGATCATTCTGTTTGGGTCAGCTCCACCACTTGACCAAAACTGTTCAACTCCGTCATGCAAGTGAGATAACATAGCTGCGTCAAGTAAAAATGAGGCCCACACTGAGAAGGCCTTTGAAATAAATGAGCCAAAGAGGAAGGTGTTCCCAGTAAGCCATCACAGCGTTGGTGGAGAAAGGGCCAGTGGGAAGGCGGCCCCGCCCTAGTGGGCAGGGGTGGGGAGAAAGAGGAACTCTGTTAGAAGGACATGACCCGGGATGCCTGGGTGGCTCAGTTGGTTGGACGACTGCCTTCGGCTCAGGTCATGATCCCGGAGACCCGGGATCGAATCCCACATCAGGCTCCCAGCTCCACGGGGAGTCTGCTTCTCCCTCTGACCTTCTCCTCACTCATGCTCTCTCACTGCCTCTCTCTCAAATAAATAAATAAAATCTTTAAAAAAAAAAAAAAAAAAAAAAGAAGGACATGACCCAGCCAGGACTATTGCAATGGGATGACAAACAGGGCAGCTCTTCCTGCTCCCTTTGAATATTCAATGGCTAACAGGGACTCAGGAGCTATCAGGTTGGGATCCGAGGGCAGGGGATTCCTAATATTGCTTCTGTTTCTCACCACATCCATCTAGAGAGAAAGAACATTCCCATTTCCATTTCCACCACTATCCTCTACATAGGCCCCTCTAATAGACCTTACTTCCTTGTTCAGATGCTCAATTTCGTCAGTCACGTGGATGGAAGGGCTGGTTTAAAGCATCTCCTTTCTGCTCGCATAGCATTTGTCAAAGAGCAAGATAGGTGGGCACAGGTGAGAGGATTCTTTTGCAACCTGGCGACTGGCAAGTGGAAAGCCTCAGCACAGTGCTAATGTGCTTTCATAGCAGCTCTCAGTGTTTGCTCACATTTGAACAGAGAGACCAGACTTCAGATCCAGAGCCTACCATAGGCAGCCATGTTTCTGCCTTTTGGAAACTCCAAATGACACATTCAGGTTACACAATTCACTGATTCCCTGCTCATGCTTTTTAATTCTTTTTTACTCTTACTGCATTTTAGATGGTTCCCATTGCTTTGTCTTCAAGTTCACACATCTCTTCTTCTGCGATGTCTCATCCGTGGTTAAACCCACCTGGTGTATTTTTCACCTTGGATGTGTAGTTTTCATGTTGAGAAGTTCAGTATGGGTCTTTATGTCTTCATGTCTCTAACTTTTTGATCATGTGCAGACCAGTTACAGTAACTGTTTTGTCTCCTAATCCAAATGTCTATATCATCTCACACATTGGGTCCAATTTTCAAGTTTCTCTGATTAGATGCTAAACATTGTGAATTTGGTGTTATTGGGTCCTGGAGGTTTCTGTTTTTTAAAACCAATTATTCTTGATCTTCATTCTGGAAGGCATTCAAATTACTTGGAAAGAGTTTGATTCTGTCATGTCTTAATTTTAAGTTTTTAGACAAGACCCAAGCAGCATTTGGTCTACAGCTCATTTTCTCCACTACAGAGGAAAACCTCCTCAGTATTCTACCCCATGAATTATGAACTTTTCCATTCCAGCTGATGGATAAACGCTATTCCTGGCCACACGAGTGCCAGGTCCTATTCCCTCCACTCCGTTTGGGGAGTTCTTTCCTCCCCCATCATTTCACACACATGCTGATCTTATTCTGGCTCATGCTGGGGGGGGAGGGGGGAGGGGGGAGGGCCTCTGTGCACTTGCAGAGTTCTCTGTGGGCGGATCCCTCCTTTTCCAGAAAGGCAATGTGAGCCCTTGCCACCGTGGTTTCCCCAGGCTTCCAGCTCTATCTCCTCAACTAAGGGAGCCGCTGGGCCCCACCTGGCTTCTCCCTCCACACACCACAGCCTGTTAGTTCTTTAAAGAAAGTGAGCTGGAGTGATCATATAGAGCTACCCTTGTTTCCCTTCTTAGAGTCCACTGGCCTTCCTTGCCTGATTTCCACTATCTTGAAAACTTGTTTCATATATATTTGGGGGGAGGTTGTTTTAAGTGGTAAGGTAAATCTGTTTCCTGTCAGTCCATCTTGGTTGGAAGTAGAAGTCCCCTGTTCACTCCATCAATTGTATTTTATAATTTTCTTCACGTAGGTCTTATGAACACATTCTCATTAAATTTGTGTCTAGGGGCGCCTGGGTGGCTCAGTGGGTTGAAGCCTCTGCCTTGGGCTCAGGTCATGATCCCAGGGTCCTGGGATCAAGCCCCGAATCAGGCTCTCTGCTCCAAGGGGAGCCTGCTTCCCTTCCTCTCTCTCTGCCTGCCTCTCTGCCTACTTGTAATCTCTATCTGTCAAATAAATAAATAAAATCTTTAAAAAAAAAAAAAAAAAATTTGTGTCTAAATAGCTAATTTTTATTGTAACTATTTCCTCTCATCTCCATTCCTATGTATTTATTTCTAGACTGGATAAGCTGTTTCTGTAATGTTTACACATGCATATTGACTTTTGTATACGTAATATTTATCAACAGAGAAACATAGTTTCTCAAAATAAATTAGTTGGTGTCCTATTAGCCAAAACTCTAACATCTGACCACCTATAATATCAAGTCAATCTGGAGAAGCAAATGTTTAGCTGGAAATTTTACCACAAACTCACAAAAAAATCAAGGTTCTGGTGGGTAATGAAAAACTGATTGATATCAGACACGCAACTAACAGGTCTATAAACTACTCTTGCATTCTTAGAATACACTTTGCTGGCTTATAGTGGACTATGCTTTTAAATACATCTGATAGTGTTTTGAATTTTTTTTAAAAAGCTATTGCAACATTCAGGACCAAAGACTTCATTGAACTTAGTGTAATGGAAACCGGAACATACTCAATGTATGTTGAAAGGCAGCATCAAGGCCCTGTGATCAGACCTACCTGCACACAGAAATGCTAGAAGCAGAAACAAAATGAGTATAGATATAGAAAGTGCTACATAAATTCTAAAAGGGAGTAATCACCAGTGGTATTTAATATTTTAAACTGTCTTTAAACACAAATGTTCATGTATTTGTGAGATTTTTCTCTCTTCAGTTTTGGAATGTCCTCATTTTAAACAACACATAGAAAAAATTATACCAATCTTTCTCTCTGGACATTTTTATTAAAATATTGTTGTTATAATAGCATAGTAGTCTTTATCTTTCAGTTACTGATAGGCAAAATTATACATTTAATATTTGCTTCAAAATAACATGGGGCTCATGGAGGGGAAAATAGATAGAAATGAAGATGAAACAAGACTGGCCAAGAGTTGATTATTGAAGACAGGTATTGGGTATATGGGAGTCACTGTATTCAGCCTTCTTTTGACTGTTTTGACTTCCCAATGATCAAAAAAAATTTTTAATGTTTATTCTATGAAAGCACATAATTTTGCATATATGTACAAATGTATAAATATATAAATTGTTTTAAATGCTAGTGCTTCATAGGGATTCTCTATCTGCTTTTTATAAAAGGAACTGTACATGGTCAATAATCACGGGAAGACAGTTCTGCTGCTTCCTGAACTTGGTCATAAAAGGCCATGGATAGAGAGAGACAGACCACCAGTAGCCATGGCCATGTTCCTCCTCACTATACTTAGCTTCCGAGTCTACAACCTCAAAAGTTGCCGAGTCCAGCTCTAGCTTTCATCAAATTCCTAACATTCAAAGCAACAATGACTGCATTTATGTATGATGCCAACAATCTTAAGCCCAAGATGCTTCAAAGATTAAACAATCATACCCATTTAAAATAGATAGAAAAATAATTAGTATTCATACAAAGTACATTCTTTACAAAGTAAGTACACTACCTCTTAAAATACATCTTATATCCAAGCACAGAAATGTGGAAATATACATAGAAGTGTACATTTAAGAAAAAGCATTTATTTCTAAATGCTGAGTGGGAAGGCATAATAGACGGGAGTCCTGGTTTCCTGGTAGAAATTTGAAGAGAACTTCAATTTCCCAACATTCTCAAGCTTCTGAAAACAGTTTCTAAAGGGATTAGACTGCTGTTCCTCTTTCCAAATTCTGTTTAATTTCAGCTGTATATTTCCCATAGAACCTTTCTGCCTTCTTGTTGAATTTGGCATTCCTTTCATTAATGTAGTCGATGTCTGCATCGTCATTATAAGGACGTCTCCGGCTATACTTGTCTCGTTTTTCAATTCTGGAGAAAGGGAAAAAAAATTTTTTTTAAAAAAAGGCAATTCTGGGGACACCTGGGTGGCTCAACTGATTAAGCGTCTGCCTTCAGCTCAGGTCAAGATCCCACAGTCCTGGTATAGAGCCCTGCATCGGGTTCCCTGCTCAGCAGGAAGCCTGCTTCTCCCTCTGCCTCTGCCCTCCTCACAGCTTGTTCATTCTCTCTCTTTCTCTCTCAAATAAATAAATAAAATCTTAAAAAAAAAAAAAAAGACAATTTTGAATTTTGTAATCTTAACAAAACATGGCCAAATAGTTAAGAACAAAATCAGTGCACTCTGAACAGCACTTGTGAGGAGTGGGGGTAGTTTTCATCAAGATCAAACTGCAGGGGCGCCTGGGTGGCTCAGTGGGTTTAAGCCTCTGCCTTCTGCTTGGGTCATGATCCCAGGGTTCTGGGATCGAGCCCTGAACTGGGCTCTCTGCTCAGCAGGGAGCCTGCTTCCCTTCCTCTCTCTCTGCCTGCCTCTCTGCCTGCTTGTGATCTCTGTCAAGTAAATAAATAAAATCTTCAAAAGAAAAAAAAAAACTTAAAAAAAAAAAATCAAACTGAAATTGCTAAGTGATAGCACAACCCTGGGTACAAACCCTGAAATTCAATAAATACAAACTCATCCTTGGAATGCTTCTAAAAAGAGCAATGATACACTGTTGCCACTAGACACATGAAGTTCTACTCAGAAGAAAATTACAGTACTTACATTAGTAATAGCCACAGCTAATGTGAATACAAGACACACTATATACTAGATGGTATTTTAATAGTCATATGTACTAACTTCTAAAATATAATTCTGCTCTAATATTCACCCATATCAGTATTAAGAAACACAAATATAACATGGGTACAACTGGAACATTCGTACTTCTTCAAATCAAATAATGGAATAGTTATGAAGGTCAAAGCCCTTACAGAATCATTTTCTTTGGGCCTTTCCCTGCTTCAATTATGACAACTCCATTTCAGAGATATTTTGCGCCTCCTCCCAGATCATGTGGATTCGACTAGCATATGCCATCCGTACCCAAAACCACTACAGACAATGAGTCAGAAATGAGCAGGAACAGTATCTGCTCTTTCAATTCACTCTAAACACACTAGGTCCATTTTGTCGTTAAACATTTGAAAGTTCAGGCTGCTGTACTGAGTACTCACTGTTTTTCCAGATCCATGACCATCCTATCAACCTCTTCTGTGGAAGGCACGTGTGTTCCATGAAGAAGGCTGTTGGATGTAGGGAAAAACTCTTCTCCACTGAAAAGAGAGCAAAACAGACTTAAAGTAAAACTAGACAGTTCGACATTTGCAAATTTCAAACCAAACTACCACTCCTGATGAGCAATAAAACATACACATTATTTTACACATTACATTATATATATTAAAATACATACAGTGTTAACTGTGGGATCTTACCTTATCTTTTATTTATATATATATACACATATGTATGTATATACATATATATATATACACACACATGTATGTATATACATATATATATATATACACATGTATGTATATACATACATATATATATATACACACACACACACACACACATATATATATATATAAAAGCTAGAATTGGAAGGACCTAAGATATCCCCTCCCCCAGCACATTCATTCTACAGATTTAAGAGTCAAGGGCCAAAGGTTAAGGGGTTCTCGGTTCAGCTTCTTTCTCTCCCCACGAATGCACAAGAGTCAGCAAACCGCAGCACCAGCTTTTGCAAACATCTTCCTGGGCCCCAGACACACCCACTCATTCATGTATCCTCCATGACTTTTTTCACATCACAGCAGCAGTGCAGAGTAGTTGTGATGGAGACCAAAGAGCCCACAAACCTAAAATCTTTGCAGAAAATGTTCACCCATCTCAGCATTAACGCATTCAGCCTCCTAAAACATCTAACTACAATAATCTGGTTGTTAAACTCTCAACACCCAGTCTTCGAATGCCCAGCTGGAACAATAGCCAGGGGTTAGCTGAACTGCTGTGGAGTGAGCAATAAATAGTATGGTCAAGGCCAGAAAGCATTCATAGGCAGCTGCTGATGACCATGACCTAAGCTTTAAAGTGTGTTTGTATTTATGTATATGTGTATGTATGTATACACCACACACACACACACGCCCTTATGTCCCTTCAGAATTAACACAGGACCTGCATTAATTAATGTCGACATACTGTTTTTCTCTCAGTCTCTCATAGGTTTCCATGTCAGGTTTGATCTGCTTGGTCAGCCGATGATACTGGCGTAACTGGGCAGCAGCATAATCTAAAGATAAAAAGAGGGAAAAAAAAACAATAATAAATAAAGATAAAAGGAGAATCGGAGAAGACAGATGTCCCTGTTTTGTCATTACGATCCAGAGAACATCAAAATCATTATTAGTAATATCTGCACAAGACACTAAGCATAGCTTCTACCCTGAAGATGCTGAAGATACAGGTTTTTGCTACTTTTACCACAAAGAACAAAAGAATGCAGCTGGCTGAAGTACAGCCTTTTTTACTTCTGCCCTAGGAGACATATTTGTATTTTTCTTGGGTTTAGACCTCTTGGAGAATATTCTTGGACATAACCTTTTTTTCTTTTTGGGGGGGGCGGTGCCCACAGATATACTTTCTTAAAACCAGAAAACACTGAAGGTAATGCTAATATACTGAGGCCATTCAGTCAAGGAAAGGTGAGCTTCACCTGAGAATCCCAGGTCAGGGTTTTTCCTCCTCTTCTTCCTCTCCCATCTTTCTGCATCTTCTGCACTGATCTCCAGCAGCTTCACTTTCTCATAGTCCTCCCCTCTCGCTGCACATTCCTAAGAGGGAAAAGAAGCTAATACCTGCAATGATGATCCAAGCAAGTATTGGATTTATTTTAATTCCAGGTTAAACAAAGATATCAGGCAATACTTTAAAACTAATGATCACTATTTGGAGGGAATCTGGGAACCTGCTACGGTGTGTAAGAGTGCGTGCCTCAATTTAAAACACGTGTTCAGCAAGTGGCAGGTGCCAGGTCCCCTTGGAAATGTTTTACATGCACTGACTCATTTAATTCGTCAGAACTCAAATCATTATTATAGTCCCCATTTTACAGATGAGAAAGAGAGGCACAGAGAGGTGAAATAACTCCCCCAAAGTGCTGCTGCTAGTAAACAGGAGGGTCACCAAGTGGACTCCGGAAGTCTGCTCCATAGCCAGTGTACAAAACCAGCTATTACAGTCTCAGTACAACAGAATGACTAAATAAACCACTTATGAAGCCAGCAGAGCAGATCCTAACCTTCTTCTTTTCTTCTTCCTGTAGCTCCCATTCTAGACGAGCTTTTCTGGCTTCCCAGTTAGCAGGTAACTTAAGTCTTTTATCTTCTTCAACAACTTCCTGGTGATTTAATTTACGAGCTTCATTCTAAATCCATAACACAAAAAAAGTTTGTCAGCTGGGACATGAAAATAAGTCCAAACAAAATCTTGCCCACTTTGAAAAGGGTCAGGTAAGACACATTAACAAGGGGACTCCGTTTTATCCTAAAAGCAACAGATAACCATCAAAGGATTTTAAGCAAGGGAATAGCCTAGTTAGGTTTTTTTTTTTATTACGGATTTATTTATTTGAGAGAGAGACAGCAAACAAGTGTGTGCACACACAAGCAAGAGAGGGAGAGAGAATCTCAAGCAGACTCTGCACAGAGCACAGAGCCCGATGCGGAGCTTGATCTCAGTACCCCAAGATCACAACCTGAACTGAAATCAAGAGTTGGACGCTTAACCAACTGGGCCACCCACGTACCCCTCAATTCTCTTATAATCCTAATTCAAGCAAAAAACTTCAATTTGGGGTTGGAGGCTTTAACACTAATCTTAGTATCGCTAACCCTTTTCAAATCCCTTCTCCTTTTTACATATTTTAACAGTTTACTTTATGACAAAAGAAAGGTATTTTCCATTTGACTTACTCTATGAAGAGTATGATTTAAAACGAATTTAAGGGGCACCTGGGTGGCTCAGTGGGTTAAGCCTCTGCCTTCAGCTCAGGTCATGATCTCGGGGTCCTGGGATCGAGCCCCCGCATCGGGCTCTCAGCAGGGAGCCTGCTTCCGCCTCTCTTCTGCCTGCCTCTCTGCCTACTTGTGATCTCTCTCTCTCTCTCTGTCAAATAAACAAATAAAATCTTTAAAAAATAAAATAAAAAAAATTATTAAGTAAATAAATAAATAAAACGAATTTAAGTGGGGTGCCTGGGTGGCTCAGTCGGTTCAGCATCTGCCTTCGGCTCAGGTCATGATCTCAGAGTCCTGAGATGGAGCCCCACATCAGACTCCCTGCTCAGCAGGGAGTCTACTTCTCCCTTTCCCCCTGACCTTCCCACTCTTCTCCCCACCTGGCTGTGTTCTCTCAAATAAATCAAATCTTTTTAGAAAAAAAAAAAAAAAAATCTCTACTTAGAAGCAAAAGCCCTATCATAGTCATCTAGTTTCCCACCAACTAGGTGAGCCACTGACACTACACTTTTAGAGATGTGCTGATTAGGGCGCCTGGGTGGCTCAGTTGCTAGGCAGCTGCATTTGGCTCAGGTCATGATCCCAGGGTCCTGGGATCAAGGCCCACATCTGGGCTCCCTGCTCAGTGGAAAGCCTGCTTCTCCCTCTCCCACTCCCCCTGCTTGTGTTCCCTTTCTCTCTGTGTCTCTGTCAAATAAATAAATAAAATCTTTTTAAAAAGAGATGTGCTGATTATTTTTTAATGAACAGGCAACCAGCTCTCTTATTAACACTAGTTTCTCCCAGTCTCTAGCTCCATATATCCCATAGGTAAAGTGAAGAGTTTGTCAGACCCATACAGCAGGGAGGCTGTTAAAAATAGAGACTCCCAAATCTAGCCCAAATTAGTTAAATCGGAAGTGGGTGAGAAGGTTGGAGAGAGCATGTTACTTTCAAAGGTGATTTCAATCTGCTGCCAGGGTTGAGAACCACCGGGATAGATCTTTCTTCCAGTTCTGCGGGTCTGTCAGACACGGTTTTGCGGCTTCCTCGTCCCTCCACGAACGCGCACGGGCCTGCCAGAGTGACCAACCTCAGCTGCCTCGGGGACTACTCACCCGCTTCAGGTGCAGCTCCCGGAATTTGCGCAGCCTCTGCTCGCGCTTCTGGGCAGCCAGCTCCGCGGCACCGGCCAGGGGCTGCTCCCTCTCCTCCGCGCTGTCCACTTGCACCTGCGGCGAGGAAGAGCGGCTGGAGGCGGGGCGGCTTGGGATGATTCCCCGCGGATCCCGCCAGGCCGGGCCGAGCCGAGCCGAGGCCTCACACCGACCCCAAATTCACAGCGTCTACGCCTCCCTGGCCCAGCACCCAGGCATCTCCCCACTTCTCCCCTTTCGTGTTTTTCTGGAGCCTTCCCCCCAACAAAAATCCCTGGGTAGAGCCGGCGGAACTTACCTTCTCGGCTAAAATCGCAGCCGCCATCACAATCACTCTCTCGCCACTTCCGACAATAACACCTACCACTTCCGTCTGCCTGTGGCCCAACCGGCCGGTACGTATTAAAAACCAACTCTAAGCCCCGCCCCTTCCTGGCGGTCCCAGGAGCTTGGGACCAATCCCTGCTCCTTTTAACAGTGAGAAGTTTTTGATTGGGTAGGGCCTTGCGCAGCCGCAAAAGACCTCAGAGGAAAGGGCGGGGAGGGGGGAAGCGAAGAGCTTTGTAGTGGAATGTGATCGGGAAAGGACGGCTAGGTGGGACTAGACGAACTTGAAGCGGGGTAGAAAGTCGTCCCAAGTCCATGCCACTTCTTGGAGCGAAGAGTGTTTACCATCCAGCGCTTGGCCTCAGTGTCACCTCCTGCGAGGTGGCTCTTCCTGGCCTGCCTTGTCTCACGTAGCCTCCAGTACTGTCAACAGGCACCATTTTCATTCTCTTGGGTAGTCTGAGAGATCCTTTCCTCCTCCGGTCGTTTTCTCCCCGCCTCCTCCGCTGCAGAACTGTGTAGTTTCCAGATAGGAGGGACTCCGTGTTGAGAGAAGCTCCATTTTCCTTTTTAAAACAAATAGCTAATGAACTCTGGAACAGGGCAAAAAGACATTTGAACTAGACCAGAAACAGCAATCGTTTTAGGAACAGTCCTTACTAGAGTCAACAGGGGGGACTCTACAGGGGGGACTGACGTCTGGCCTGTAACACTGTCAGTGTGGACTTTCCGAAGACAGGAGTCCATGCATATCAGGGGTAGTTTCATTAGTTAGCAACAGTAAATCAGTCCATCAAAGTGTAACCCAGAGCTGTTCAGCCTGGGAGTACCAATTGACAATTTCGTTTTCTTTTATTCAAGTCATGTAATTGCCCCCTCCCCTTTCTCATAAAAGCCCCTTGTTTTCCCTATACTTGTTTCCCCACACATTTTTCTGGTTGCTGCTGTAATCTATGCTGCCCAAATTACAACTCCGAGACCCCAAATAAAGGCCTTTGTTCTTTTTCAGTTTTGCCTTCTTTTCTCAGTTGACTATGGCATCAGAAGCAACACACCGCTCTGACTCCCGAGGCACGCTGGATTTGAGCAGGGTAACTTCCTGAGCATATAGTGCTCTAACCTCTCCCCAGTCCACTCCAGGTTCTGGTGGTAAATCCTCTTGGTTCCCAATCTCCCTTTTTTTGGTTAAGGTTCAGGCCTAAGTTCTTTGGGTGTCTTTCTGGTGCCAGTTTCTATCCGTGTGACTTACAGAGAGAGAATGCTTTTCTCTCTGGTGATTGATTACAAAGTAGAGTGTTTAGTTTCAAAAATTGCTGCTGGGGGGGTGCCTGGGTGGCTCAGTGGGTTAAGCCACTGGCTTCGGCTCAGGTCATGATCCCAGGGTCCTGGGATCGAGCCCCAAATCGGGCTCTCTGCTCCGCAGGGAGCCTGCTTCCTCCTCTCCCTCTCTCCGCCTGCCTCTCTGCCTCCTTGTGATCTCTCTCTCTGTCATATAAATAAATAAAATCTTTTTTAAAAAATTGCTGCTGGAGAGCTGTCCCCATCTGGAAACCCAGCTGCATTTATGTTCAAATATTATGGGTCCATTCCTTCTAAGTTTCGGTGTTGTCGGACCAAGCGGACTGAAGATGACTTGTCCTTACTATGGCCACTTTGGGGATCATTTGAGATTCCAAAATTAGTTTATTTGCATGCACAATTAGAAAATGAAAAAAAAACAACCAGGGGCGGGAAGTGTATTTATATTGGTCTTTGGAGCATCCCAGAAATTAAGTAATTCTAAACTTGCTTCCTCATAAGAAAATAAACTTTCTAACGCTAACTGTAACTGCTCTCAGAGAGTATCTAAACTATGAAAGTTTTACTACAGTCTTCTGAGCTAACTGCTGCAACTACCACTCCTCTTCCACCTTTTCCCTCTGCTCTCCACCAATAAAATCCCAGTCGAGCTGAACTTCCATTCTATAATGACAACCCAGAGGATCCCCTAGGTTCTCCAGTCATCCAGACTCCTTCTAAAGTTAAACCTAATGAAAGACGCTCCAGGACTTTATCAGTTACTTACACTCCTTGGATGAAGGCAGAATTACAAGCCATTATCAAGGACTTTCCCAATGCCCTTGAAAACCCTCTAGGATTTGCTAAGGAATTCAATTTAGTTATTCAGATCTGCAAACCTGGTTATTCTGACCTTTACTGACTTATCCATATGCTTGTGAGTGAGGGTCATGCAAGGGAACGGATGGGGAAAATAGGCTGGACACAGCATTTTGATGATTCTTCTAAGCAAAAAGGCTACAGAAAAAAAAAAAAACCACACGCTTTTATGCTAGCTGAAGAATTACATAAAACTGTTCTGGTGATTTTTCCAAAGACCACAGATCAGAGAAAAATTCAACAATGTACTCCACATCCAGATGAACCTGGTTTTGATTATTATGATAGATTGGAAAAAACTTTTAAACAATACTCTGGTATTGACAAAATGAAACGTCTTTTTTCCTTAATTGTCCTTTTTGCTTAACTCCACCTTGCTAACAGTTTAAAAGGTGAACTTGGTCCCTTTTGTAAATGACAGCAACTCAGCTGGACCACTATGGAGCCTCACTGTCTGGTTAATTTGGCTGATCAGTTATCTCACACCATAGAATGAGCAACAAAAAAGAAAGGACTCACAAGCCCAAGCTGCCCAGATCATACATCTCCAATTACAATTACAATTAACAACCCTGGAAATCCCCAAAATCTTCTGGGTCTTTTTCCTGTCAAAGGTGTTTGCAATTACTGCAGAAGAACCTGGCCATTGGAAGAAGTCTTGCTGCCAACAAGACAAATTCAGTTTCAAGAGCCTCAGAATGCCTTCCCCCTCTAAGAACACCAGCAGCTGGGGAAGATTGTTCATAGGACAGAACAGGGCAGCTCTGAGGCT
>PISX010014081.1:0-54265 GCA_004024625.1 Mellivora capensis | reverse complement strand
GCAGGTGATAGGGAGAGATCTGGAAGTGAAATTCTGGTTCTTCACTTGCATGCCATGTAAGTTCGGGGAATGTGCTGAATCCCTATACTTCAGTTTCTTCATTGGAAGGTTGTTAAGAAATAGTAACTCAGTGGGGAACATTGAGGCTTAATCAGCTAATGCAGTTTATTTAGTAATAAGCCCATTGAATGAACTTTCATTACTGATCAACAGTGTTTAGCCTTGAAATGATCCCTCTAAATTAGTTATTTATTGCTTATTTTTATGAATGGACTCATTATGTGTGGTTGCTTTGTTTTTTTTACCCATTACTAAGACATTTTTTTCCTACATGAAGGAAAATAAAGTTATGAAACACCAAGTTTAAAACCCCTGACTAGCACCCTTTTCCAGGTATGCAAGTGTATCTTTCAGTGGTTTCACAAATCATTCTTGATTATGCAATGAAACTGTCACGGTAGAAACTTACTCAAACAGGTCTATACTGTTCTTTGTATTTGTTTTATTGTTGTTGTTGTTTTCACATTATACTCCTAACTCCTGGCAGAGAGAGTGGAGAAAAAGGTCCTAATTTGTGTTGATTTAATTGACAAATGAAAAAAAAATCATAAAGAATATTGTTTGAATCCTTCCATAATCTGGAACATACTGATTTTTTTTTTCTTTTCAAAGTTTTAATTTAAATTCCAATTAGTCAATATCGAGTATAATATTATGAAATACAATTATTTCCTTTTATTTCAGCCTGCATTTGAAATTTTACATGTTTTTTGGGCACAAAATCAAACATGTTCTTGGGAGTTCTACTAACACACTGATCCTTGTGAAACTCCACAATTTGCAGCAAATCTGTAGTATTTTTTTTTGCATTTCAATTCATCCAATAGTTTCTGGTACATAGCTACACAAAATTGAAACAAATAGATTTGTGGACTATTCTAGCCATATCTTTCTCGGGAATGTATCAATGTTTATCTGCTTCAAATATTATTTTTTAAATTATTTTCATATAAAATAAGTTGCAGCATATATACTTTAAGCTTTTAGAAATAAGCCTATTGAAATAAATATATACTATTTTCTCACGCCTATTATGAATATTCAAGACACTTGATCATATTAATGTAAAATTACTGAGAATCGTATGGGAAAGTTTTCATTTTAATCTCTCCATAACAAATCTGTGTATTTGACTGCCAAGGAGATGCTTTGGGTTTATTTTGAATTATGAATTACCACTTACATCTTGATGGTTTTTAAAATTATGATTAGCAGAGAAAATATGTGCTACAAATTATAAATGTATACATAGATAGAATCATGTTAGAAAAATAGTTTCAAAATTTTCAAATGGGCCAAAATCTTGAAAACATAGTCTCACTCATATTTCTCTTAAAATAGGCCATAGTTTTACTATCATTAGATTCCACCTTAAAATATAACCTGAACACAAGGGGCACCTGGGTGACTCAGTTGGTTAAGTGTCTGCCTTCAGCTCAGGTCATGATCCCAGGGTCCTGGGATGGAGCCCTGCATCAGGCTCCCTGCTCAGCGGAGAGCCTGCTTCTCCCTCTCCCTCTGCCTGCTGCTCCCTTACTTGAGCTCTCTCACTATTTCTCTGCCAAATAAATAAATAAATAAACAAACAAACAAACAAATAAATAAATAAAGTCTTTAAAAAGAATAAGCAAAATAAACTGAACACAAAATATATTTCAGATTATATTTTTGGTGATTGGTTCAGCAGAACAAATTATTCATACTTTGTCAGGAAGGGACGTTTTTATGCTTACATTTTCATAACAGATTGAAAACAGTTCCTTAGGGGAACACTGACACCATGTTAAATACTCTACTCCAAAATTCTCAAAATAGGATGTTCAAAGGACAACATCTGTAGTCTACAGGTCTTACTCCTGGGGAGGAATGATGCCAGCAGGGGGCAGGGCATAGCACTCTTTCCATTAGAAGGGAAAGTCTTTCCTTTCAAATGGTCCTCGTCACAAAAACATAAACTTTAGTCTAATCCTGAGGAAAACATCAGACAAATACAAATTGAGGAACATTCTACAATATTCCTAACCAGTACCCCTCACTCCTCAAAACCATTACAGGACTCCTCAAAGTCATTAAAACTGTCACAGCCAAGAGGAGGCTAAGGACATGTGACAGCTAAATGCAATGGAGTACCCTGGAAAGTGTCCTGAGACTGAAAAAGGACTTGATGGAAAAACCAAGGGCATCTGAGTAATTTTGTTAATAATATACCACCATTGTTTTATTAGTTCTGACAGATGCATCACAGCAGTGTAAGCTGTGAACAACAGAGGAAATAGTGGTATGCAGGAGATCTCTTTACTATCTACTCACCTTTCCCACAAATGTAAACACAGTCTACGATAACAAGTTTACTTTAAATAAGTGATGGGGGGTTGTGCCTGGGTGACTTAGACGGTTAAACCTCTGCCTCTCGGTTTTGGCTCAGGTCATGATCTCGGTGAGGTCTTGAGATCGAGCCCCAGGTTGGGCTCTGTGCTGGGCATGGAGACTGGTTGAGAATCTCTCTCCCAATCTGCACCTCCCCCCACCCCTCACATGTGCACGTTCTCTCTCTTTCTCTCTCAAAGGAATACATAAATAAAAAGAAGTAAATAGTGATGGGGACTAAGGAGCGCACCTGTTTTATTGAGCACCGAGTATTGTATGGAAGTGTTGAATCACTGTGTTGTACTCCTGAAACCAATATTATACTATATGTTAGCTAACTGGAATTTAAGTAAAAACTTTAAAATGTTTACTTAAATAAAAGAAGTGGAGGATGAGACCGACATTGACAACATTGGACTCCTCATACGAATGAAGGGGTTACAGTACTGGCTGCAGAATCAATCCTATCATTTCAAAGAAATCTTGCATTGCTATCACACAATGAGAGTAAGGATTTGCAGATATGGAATATAAGATGTTGTCTGGGACACCTGTCAGTAGTCCATGCCCTGGATAACAATCCACGGAGAATGACAGAAACATCAAAGAGCCAGGACTAGACCCCTAATGGCTCAGAACAGGCAGAAATGAAGATGATTTGGGTCCCCTATCAAAGAACCACTCCAAAAAAAAAAAAAAAAAGAACCACTCCAAGATACTTGCAGATGGCGAAGAAAAGAGGACATGAGTAATGACAGAGCAAAATAAGAGTGATGCCCATGTGAATAATTGTGGAAATAAGGATTGTAATAGTTCTGAGTATTTCTGCTTTATTTTGGTGCAAATGTATTAAAATAGTATTAGCCAATTTCCCCTTCTCCCATTAACCTATCAACTCCCATAGGAGTGTAAGTGTTAATCTTAAATATTAGTATTCAGGGTACCTCATATTCAAGGAGGTGTGACTCAGCTAAAAAAGGAGAGAAGGTAAGAGAAGATAATGAAACTGTGTATCATCTTTGGGGAGCAGTTAGAATGTTCTGTGAATGAGAAAAAGCAGAAACATTGCAGGTGAGAGCATGGTTTTATGTACTTGAAAATTAAGTGTGGTTAAAAGCGGTGCTCGCAGATGCCAAGACAAGAGGTTGACAAGTGGCAGTGTTGAAGTATGTCAACTTAGCTATGTTTGCCAGAATTCTCTTTATTGTACATACTGGATCAGAGAAGGTGTGCAAGATGTGAAGGCAAGATGGGACCAGCCACCACTGTGGTCTGAAGATCCCCATGGGATACACCTGTGGTAGAAGTATTCCCACAGAGGTGGGACACAGAGGTGCTGTCTAGCCTAGCAGGGGCTCTTCCTTCAGGGTCTCCACATCCTGGGCCAGATACCTATGGGAAGGTCAACAGCTCCTTCTGCAAACCCTTGCACGGTCAATGGTAGAAACAGTAAGATACCTACACAGGTCTCACTTTGTCCTTGAGAATTTCAGTTTATTTCCATGGGTTTCAGTTTGCCTTTACTGTTCTCTGCTGCGTATCCAGCTGTTTTTTCTGGACTCATGACATTGGCCCCAGGCTACCACCCTAGCTAGAGGCTTTCCAAAGGCTTCTTTTTGAGTTCCTGCAGTGTAAGGATTAATCACTACAATGATTAATCTCTATTTCATGTCATGCATAGTAGTTTTGTTTCTCTGATCAAACCCCAAGCAATATAAAATATCCAAAGGAAGGCTGTGAAGGTGGGAGGAGTTCTGGCTTGCTAA
This sequence comes from Mellivora capensis, assembly GCA_004024625.1. Classification (NCBI taxonomy): domain Eukaryota; kingdom Metazoa; phylum Chordata; class Mammalia; order Carnivora; family Mustelidae; genus Mellivora; species Mellivora capensis. The sequence continues at coordinate 50,072 of PISX010014081.1, read as the reverse complement.
ATGCTTAGAGCTGATGGTGGAACCCTAATGAGAAGCCAGGGAACACAATATAGGGTCACTAATCAGACAGAGGATTTAGGGAAGCGGGTTGCTTTTTTCTTGCCTGTATCCCAACACTGCGTGAAGAAGCAGAGGTTAGCAAGTCTGTATGAGTAAGAAGTGAAGCAGCTAGCAGTGGTTGGAGTGTGTCCCAGGAAGACAGTCGTACCTTGAAGAGACAGGGAGCTTTGGGAAGCAGAGATCATGATGCTAACTCATCCCAGGAGGCAGCATGGCCTTCTGCAACCTGTACAATTATAAGAAACAAGGTCTTGTAATCAATCACATCTGTATTCAAAGACAAAGGAACACGGATTATCAAATTAAAAGAAAAGTACAAAAATCAAACCTCACTAATTACTTGAAAAAAAGCAGTAACCTGAAGAAAGCACCGTCAACCTTAACCAGCAGAATAATTAACAGAGGACTGCTCAGGAGCAATCCCAAAGCATTTAGAGATTTTAAATAAATGTATTTGGAGACAAAGTACATGACTTAATTCCCACAAAGAATAGTGTTACAAGGTAGGAAAAATATGTTGAAACTTAAAATATTATTGTCAATGAATTAAGAATGAAAACAATCTAATATAGAGGATGAGAAACAGAATGAAGAGACCCCGCTTACCCACAAGGGAATATGAATTGGATCTATAATGCATTTTTTATTAAACGGATTGAATGTGGGATGAGAGAAAGCAACATCTTAAATATTCTTGGGGAAAATGAATTTGAAACTAGATTCCTCTACCGGCTATTCCATAATCTGTGGGGAAGGACAAATGAAAACATTTGGTAGGGATGGTGGTAGTCAAGAAAAGTGGAAATAATGCTAAGAGTATTTTCTTTTTCAGAGATAAAATATAGATACTGTTCAACTCCAGACAGTACTGGAAAAAATTATTTTTAAATGTGAGAACATTTAAAACAAGGAAAATTTGTTCAAATCATCAAAAGAAAAACAATGAGGAAAAGGCAAAATAAAAAGCATAACTAGAAAACATGAACTAAGATGGTAGGAATTCAATCAGGCAAATCAATATACTTGATTGGAGATAATCTCAGTGCTTCAAACAACACAGCAAATGACCTGTGCAATAGGCTATTTTCAGGGGACACTAAAGTAGAAAAATTAGAATGTCTGAAAATACTAGAATGGGAAGACTGGTTGTACAAAGACAAATAAACCCCATGTTGTAATACCGATGTCAGGTGAAATACAAAGCAAAAAGTTTTGCAAGGGTTAAGAGAATGCGTCTGAGCAAAGCGCCAAAGAAGGTGCTAAATGGGAAGCCTTATTCATAGTGAATAATGGTGAAACCAAAGGGAAGAAGGTTGGATAGCCTTAGGCACAGAGGTTTTGAGAATACTGTTATTGTAAGAAAGAGGCTGAAAACAAGATGGACCCAGTCCATGTGTGTAGTGAAAACAAGCAGCTTTCAACTTAAAGGCATCTGGGGACTGTCCCTGCAAGGAAGAGTCCCATTTCAGTTAAGGTATGGAGAGCAGCCAATATTTTAAAATGTCATGGGTTACCTGGGTTAAGCCTCCAACTCTTGACTGCAGCTCAGGTCTTGATCTGAGGTTGTGAGATCAAGGGTTGTGAGATCAAGCCCCGGGTTGGGCTTGAGCTCAGCACAAAGTCTGCTGGGGATTCTCTCCTTCTCTCTCTCTCTCTCTGCCCCTCCCTTACCCCCTGGTGCTCTCTCTCTCTTTCTCTAGCTCAAATAAATAAATAAATAAATGAACAAACAAACAACATCTTTTTAAAAATGTCATGATGATGGAGGTGAGTTTGCGGATCGTCAAGGAAGAGACAACTCTGGAGGAAACCATCCTGGAATATGAGAAAAAGCTGGGGGTAAAGAAGTGTAGAGTAGAAAGGGGCACTGATCCTAAGGAGATCGGGTCATCGGAGGGTCTGCAAACCCTGGGGCAAAGTCTAGTTTGGAAAGCATTTGTTTTAAATATTTTGCTTATAAAGGTGGTACTGAATAGTCAGATTATTTTTTCTTACTAGAGGTAAATAGAATACAGTTATTTTTCTATCAGGTACATTAACTTCTTCACTTGTTTCCTGGGGTGATGAATACTAATTACCCTTTCCTGTCTCTTTTTTCTTCCCTTCCCCCTCTTCTTCTCTGTTTGCCCTTCCTTTCTGTATCTCTTTTTATATATACAGGAATTTCTTACAGAATATTGGACAATTTCTGTTTCCTACTAGAGAAGGGGGTAAATGAATGTTGTGAGATATTTTTCAATACAGGGTACAGATAACCCATTCTGAATCAAAGAGCAAAGACTTTTCTTTATTTTTTTTAAGTTTTATTTGAAGTGTAGCAAACATAGAGAAAGGAGGAAAATCCTTACTGCAATGAATTACCACCAACTGAACTCATTGATAATGGAGAGCAGTCATCACAGGGAGCATTCTGGAGCTCTCAGGGGTCTTTTGTGTCTCCACCCAGACACTAATCCATCACATCTTCAAAATAAAATAACTATCATTAATTCTTAAAATAGAGTTTTACCCGTTATGACTTGAAATACACTGAATCATAAAAATTACATTTTTTTTGTATGTGTGTCTCACATCTTTCACACAAGATTTTCGGGCTCTTTAAATTGTTTCATGGTGCTATTGGGTGTTATTCACATGCTCACTTGGAGGAAATCCATTGCTGATTAGCATTTGAGTTGTTTCCAGTGTTGGCTGGGAGTAATTCAGCCCTGAACTTTCTGGTGCCTGTGTCTTGATACCCACATGCATACATTTCTGTTGAAAATATTCTGAAGAGTTGAATTGCTGAGTCACAATATATGTGTTTACATTCAGTGTTAGGGAGTCCCAACTACCACACAATCCTCCAACATGGTTCGGCCAGCAAACCCTAACACCCCCAGAGAGGGAGAGTTTCCTCATCCTACAACCTTAACAATGTTGAATCTTCCAGTCCAAGAACACGGAGTATCTTTTTATTTACTTAGATCTTTGATTTCTTTTATTAGACTTTTGTAGTTTTCCTCATATAGACCCCATATGTATTTTATCACATTTATACTAAATATTTCATTTTATTGGTGCTAATGCAAGTGATATATATTATTTTAGATCCACATTTCACAAGTTCATTGTTGGTATGTAAAAAAAAAAGCAAATGACCTTTGTGTATTAACCTTGTATACTACAGCTAGTATACTACAATATGCTGTTACATAGTACATATAGTGTACTATTATACTGGAACTATTGAACTAAGCTTGCATACCAGAAATAAATTTTACTGGGTGGTGATATATAGCTCTTCTCATACATTCTTGGATTCAGTTTGCTAATACTTTGTTAAGGATTTTTTTACATCTATATTCACAAAAGATATTTTGTTGTAGTTTTCCTTTATTTTAATGTCTTTATCTGGTATTAGGGTAATGTTGGTATCACAGAGAGAGTTGAGAAGTAATCCTTTTACTTCTAACTTCTTGAATAGCTTGGAGAAGATTGGTGTCATTTATGCCTTATATATTCCCATTTGAGCTTGATGCTTTATCTTTTGGCAGATTAATAATTATTGATTCATTTTTAAAATAGATACATTTTTTCAGATTATCTATTTTTCTTTCCTAAATGTTAGGAATTTGTATCTGTTATGAAATTCGTCCTATTGAGATAAATTACCAAATTTGTGGGTTTAGAGTTATTTATGATATTCCTTTATTATGTTTTTAATGTCCATGAGATAAGAAATGATCCCTCTTTTATTTCTGATATTATATTTTGTGACTTTTCTCTTTTTCCTTCTCTAATCTGGCTATGGATTTATCAATTTTATCAATATTCTCAAAGAACCAGGTTTTGGGTTTGTTCACTTTAAAAAAAAAACATAATTTCCCATTTACAGTTTTATTTATTTGTTCTCTAGATTTATTATTTCTTTTCTTCTGTTTGCTGTGGGCTTCCACTGTTCTTTCTCTAATAATCCAAGGTAAAACTTGATTTTTGATTTTAGAAAGTTCTTCTTTTCTAAGATATGCATTGAATCTATACACTTTCTTTTGAAGACTCTATTTACTAAATCCCATAAATATTGATAAGCAGTCTTTATTTTTGTTTACACTTTGGTCAAAAATTGACTTAATTTATCGTGAGATGTCTTCCTTGACTCTTTGTTTTTGAGAGTTGTGTAATCTCCAAATAGTTGGGGATTTCCCATCTATTTTTGTTAATGAATTTTAGTTTAACTCCACTGCAGTCTGAAAGCATATTTGGTATGATTTCTTTTTTTAAATGTCAGTGTGGATACTATATCCCAGAATATCCTCTGTTCTGGTGACTAGTCTATGTGGCTTGAAAAGAATATGTAGTCTACTATTATTGGAATAAGTGTTCTATAAATGGCAATTAGATCCAATTGATTGGTGGTGCTCTTCAGTTCAACTATATCCTTACTGATTTTCTACCTACTGGATCTGCCCATTACTGATAGAAGAGTGTTGGACTCTCCAATTATAATTGTAAATTTGTCTTATTTCTATTGGTTTTGCCTCATTTACTTAGATTTTCTGTTGTTAAGTACATGTACATTAAGGATAGTTATATCTTCTTGAAGAATTGACCTCATTATCATTATGTCTCCCATTGACTCCGATACTTTTCCTTGTTTTGAAATCAGCTTTGTCTGTAATTAATATTATTACTCAGGTTTTCTTTTGTTTAGTGTTGGGATGGTATGTCTTTCTCTACCACTTTACTTTTAATCTATGCTTCTTTATATTTAAAATGAGTTTCTTATACACAAGGTAGAGTTGAGTCTTGAGTCTTTTTGTTTGTTTGTTTTTTGAGTCTTGTTTTCATATCCACTCTTGCTGTCTCTCTTTTAGTTAGTGTATTTAGACCACTTAGTTAAAGTAATTTTAATATCATCATATTTAATATCTGCATGTTAGTAACTCTTTTTATTCATTGAATTTATTCTTTTTTCTTTTAAAGTATGTTCATTTTCCCTACTTTTTCTGGCATAAATTAAACATTTTATATGATTCCGTATTTTTCCTCTCTTAGCATATCAATTTTACTTCTTTTAAATTTCTTTTTAGTGGTTTCCCTAGTGTTTGGAAAACCCATGAACAACTGGCCTAAGTCCACTTTTAGAGAACACCACATCACTTCATGAGTAGGAGTTGGTAACTTATAGAAGAATATTCCCATTTCCTCCTTCCTGTACCTCATAATACAACTGCCATTCATTTTAATTATTTATCTATAGGCCAGTTAAGATAAGAAACAAAATGTTTTATTTTATCTTATTTGTTCCTCTTCTGGTGTTCTTTATTAATGTAGATTTCGTTTTCTGACTGTATCATTTTACTTCTCTTTGAGTAACTTCTTTTAATACTTCTTGCAAGGGAGATCTACTGATGGTAAAATCTCTGTTTCAATCCATCATCTACCTAGAGATTAGACAGAATATAACCAGAAAAAAATGGGAACCACTTTATTTATTTGAAACAAAGTGAATATAAAGCAAATCACTTTAATAGAAGTAATGGAAGACCTAGAAGCCAAACGAGGGTTTGTGATTTCAGCAAAACACAAAGCACCAGGAGCCTATAAGACCAGCTGGCTGGAGGGAATAAGAAAAAAATTAGCTAAGGATAGAACTTGGAACTCCAGCAGCCTGTCAAGCAGGAGCTGAATTGAGGTACAGATGGTGCCACTGGTGGAGAAAAGGTTTGGGATAGAGAACAAGGGAAGAGACATACTGGCTTCTTCCTCTGCCTACTCTCCAGTGTTCCAAAGGACCAGCTATAGTGGGAGACCTGATAAAAGGCAGGGAAATAGGCCCTTTCAGCAGGTAGGTACCTATTTTATAGGATAACATAAGCAAAGTGTAAGGAAAAGACACAGAGGCATTTAAGTATTATATTTGCTAATATTTTAGATACACTCATTTATTCAAGAAAAAATTGTTAATCACCATACAATGGGAAATACTACCATGGTAGGTGCGGGACAATACAAGGACTAGGGAAGTTAAGGAAATGGTTATAGAGTAATGGGAGATAGTGTAATAGAGTAATAGAGTTAGGGAAGGGACGTGCAGTACTGTGTGGCTCTATATCAAGGAAGCTGAATCTGGCCTGGGTCATTAGCCTATCTTCTCTCTTCCCATCTCTCTGAGGAAGTGAACCTTACAGTTACAGCCACAGGTTAGGTAGGAGGAAGTTAGGAAATGGAATGAGGAAGAAGGTCCTGGCAGAGGGAAAACTGTGTTTGAATGCAAGAATGTGAGAGAGTATAATACTCTGGGAAGTTGAAGTAATACAGCTACAACTCAAGTCCCTTGAGAGAGTGGGAGAGCAGAATTTCCTGGGGGCTCCATTCGTGTGGTTTGTAGAAGCCAGATTGTACAGCTCTTCAAAAACTGACAAAGTTCTGGATATTATTCTCAGAAGAGTAAAGCATAGAAAAAATAAAGTTATCACCAGGCATAGGTCTTCAAGGGAATACTTCTACCACAGGTGGTTAACCGACCACAAGCCTTCTGAGACTAATACGGAAAACATGGCAGTGGTTCAGGAAAGAGATGAAGAGAGCTTGGGCTTTGGAGACTGAAGTGAGAAAAGCAATCATGAGGGAAGCCTGGAAATATTTACCTAGAAAAAAATAATCAAGACTTGGTGATGTTTGTTTATTCAGTCATGCAGTCACTCATTATATTCAATGATATTTATTGAACAATTATTAAATGAATAAGATAAGCTGGCATTTATAGAGTAGGTTTGCTATGTTACTATATGTTACTAGAAATCATATATATATTTTAAATTATATATATAATTATATACATATATAATTAGAATTATTAATATATGTTGCTATAGTTTGTATTCCCATAAATCCTAGCAATAATTGCTTTAATAGAGAATAACAGGGTGTGGGAGGGTAATTTAATTAAAATGTAAATAGGTGGTTTAGCCATTGCAAAGATTTGCCTTAAGTCTATCATTGAAATGACAGAAGCAATAACTCATGGGGAGAGAAGAGTAAGGAGCCCTAAAAAGACCAAAATGATAGTGGACAGAAGTCCCTTTTTACCTCCAAAATCTCCTCATCTCACTGGCAAATCAAGGCAAGTTTTTTTTTTTTTAAGGTTTTATTTATTTTATTTTTTTTAAAGATTTTATTTTTATTTATTTGTCAGAGAGAGAGAGCGAGCACAGGCAGACAGAATGGCAGGCTGAGGCAGAGGGAGAAGCAGGCTCCCTACCGAGCAAGGAGCCTGATGTGGGACTCGATCCCAGGACGCTGGGATCATGACCCGAGCTGAAGGCAGCCGCTCAACCAACTGAGCCACCCAGGCGTCCCTCAAGGCAAGTTTTTAGAGAAATATTTTTATTTCCCCGTCAATGAAAGAGAGGTCAGTGAGAGTTATTTAGTCAGTTAGTTAGTTAGTCAGTGTAGTTGACACACAATGTTGCATTAGTACACAACACAGGGATTAGACCAGTCTCTACATTATGCTGTGCTCACTGCCGAAGCGATTTAGATTCTCCTTTGCCTTAGCAATTTCTCCAATAACAAGAGCGCTAGACTCATGACTCAACAGTGGGGAGAACCAGCACAAATGACCAGGAATGGAGCTGAAAATAGACTCAGTTTAGATTATAAATCCCTTGCTGTGGATTTTACCCAGTTATCTTGCTGTGGTGACGCTTCTGCCACCCGCTCCCTACCCTTAGCCTCCCTCCAGCTGGCCTAAACTTACTTCCAGGGCTCTGTGTCCAATACTCATGGAAAAAATAATATCTAAAGAAAGTTTTGTAGAAATGCTTGAAAATGAATTGCTTTTACTCCTAGACCCCAAATCATTATATTTCATTTTCTTTTACTTTGGTGGCACTGAAAATGTGCTAGCCTTCTGTACTAAAAAAAGAAATGGTTCAAAATTTATTATTGCTAAGGAGCTTTGAGAAGCACTATTTGTCAAATATTCAATATCACCATGCCTAACCTGCAGTGAAGACAGAAAATATTCATTTAAAAGAATTTGTTTTACATATCACATAAAGGGAATAAAACAATTTTCTAGAAAAGTCAACATCTGCTATTTTTCTCAGATCTAGTTGTGGAAGATATTGGAAGGACCTGGACCCTGAAGGTAGAGATCCTGGTATGACTCCCTGCCTGGTTACCACTCATTGTGTGGAATATGGCAAGTTGCTTAAATGTTTTGGGAATTAGTTTTCCCATCCACAGGCCCCGTAGTGGAGCTACATGGGAGAGGAAGATAAAGTATAATATACATAAGTAATGACTGTACGGATAGAAAGTGCCAAGTTATTTTAGGCTACCATAAAACAAAGTTGGTCAATGTTTAATGAATTTTTTATGCCATTGATAGATTTTGGTAACCAAGATGCATCCACTGAAAAAACCACACATTTGTGAAATTATTGATTGAGGATATTGATTTAGCATGCGATTGTGGAAGACAGGGAAAGTAGAGTTGGTTTATATAGAAATATATTTGACAGTCTGTCATGGCTTAAACCGGTAAGTTTATTTAAAGTAGGTGATATAAGAAAATAATTCATCCTTATATAAGCGATTAATGTCAATGAATACCTTGTATATTAACTATTTTAGCCAGTAAAGACATTTTACAAGCAGAAACAATGAGAAAAGCCTAGCTTTAACAGCTAAAATATAAACCTTATAAAGATTTTCTATGGTAAAAAGTATGAGTATCAGCTATTTGAGGCTAGATTTGTTTACATAATAAGAAAGATGATGCCAGCTGCAAACATATTTTCTATAAAAATATGCTCAGTATGGCAATGTTCATAGGCTTCCAAAAATATACTTAGTGATATATCTAAATGCTGCAGCAAAAAATAAAATCCATAGTTTTGAAAAGTTGTCAATACAGACTTTTTATCCATGTATATTAAAAACAAAACATGACCTGAATTACACAAATATAAGCATTCCCTTCAATACCATAAAAAGTAGATAATCAAAGAATGAATGATCTAGGATTCTTTATTCCCAGTTCTGCTAAATAAAATGTAATTCCATATGTCATAGTAGATTAACTGCAGAAATAAATACCCCTTTTTGTAGCTTCATGGTGGCCAATTCCAAATTTGATCTCTAAATCACTGTTGGAAGAAATGATACATTTACAATATGATTACCATGTACTATGTTAGATGATTGAGAAATTTCTCATAAACATGAAACACTTGAAGCTACGGATACAATTTTATGTCTTGGATAAAAATGTAATAATAAATAATTTCATCTACGCACATGCCATTTTCCTGCTTTCTCTCCACTCTGGTTAGTAAATTCCTCCAGAGGTTAGGAGTTGACTCAATTTCTTGTTAGCCTCTGCTGTCCTGGATAGGTTTGAATGATGCTCTGTGTGTAGTTGGTCTTCAGGAGTTCTCAGTAGGCTCCTGGTTCTATACAAAGAACGCTTCTTCAGCCTTCATGCAGTAGATATTTAAGGGTTTGGGAATAAAAACAACCTCTCTTCAAACTTAGCTCTTCACTGACTAGCTTGTGTAATTTAAGACAATATGTCATTTCTAAGCCTCATTTTATTTTTATGTAAAGTGATTGCACAGTAATTATCTCTCTGAGGATTAATTATGGTAGCACGTGTGAACTATCCTGCAAAGTATAAACTATGTTTCCCGCCTTCTTTTTTTGTTCAAAATGTGCTTAGACACTGTCTGAGGGTCTGAGAATTTGTAAGAAAGAACTCTACTCCTCGTGAAGCTTTTGCGTGATGTACAAAAAGAACAGGTAAAGCTCCTCGTATTGTTCCTGTGGCCGTGGATTCTCACTCTGCGTCCCTGTTGGTTCACCCTCCTCTCCTCTCTCTGTTGGATGTTATGTGCCTCAGAGCGGACCTCGACTCCCTGGCTCCTCTCACTCCAGACCCTCACTAAAGCTTTGCATTCTCAAGGCTTTAATTAGCCTGGAAATGTGGAAACCTGAGACTCTAAATTTCTACCCATACTGTAGAATTTTCTTTCAAAACCTGGTACTACATAACCAATTCTCTCTTTGACGTTTGGATGCAGGTAAGTCACAAGGAGCTCAGAGTTATATTTTCAGAAGCCTCTCTAATTCCTCCCCTATCAGGTTTTCCCTCATGCTTCTCCAGTTCAGTAAATGACACTGCCAACTACCAACTGGCTTGGTCCAGAAACTTTTCCCTTTCTTATTTCTTCTCTTTCTGTTAGTAGGCACACACAACCACCAGCTCTCCTGGTGCTCTCCTCACCTCTGTTGCTACAACTGGAATTCAAAAAACCAGTGTTCTCTCTTGCCTTTAGTATTGTGGGAGCTTCCTATTTTTATTCCTTTTCTATGGCCCCTCTCTACTCTAACATCCCCCACATTACAAGGGTACTATTTGGAAAATGTAAGTAAGATCATGCAGCTGCCCCTATTCAGGAATATTAGATGGCACCTATAATGTGTATTACTTGGTTCCTGTTTTCCTCTGTGACATCATTTTGTATCACCTATTCACATAATCAGTATTCTTCAGTTACTTGGGTCTTAGTACAAAAAGCTCTTTCCAACATTGGTTCTCTGTCCCTTGCTTCTCCAACCTCATGAGTTGTTTTTTTTTTTTTCACTGTTTTGGTTTTATCATAAACATTTCCTTAGGGATCTCTTCTATAACCAAATGAAGAAGCTGTCAGTGGATGTCTGGTAGATTGAAGCTTAGTCTCTTTTTCAACCTTCCTTAGTGTCCTTTCATATAAGGCAGAGAAAAGAGAGTGAAAACTTCCAAACTCTTGTATCTAGGTGTGGCCATGAGATAAGACCTGGTTCATGGGATCTAAGTAGGAGGTTTGAGGCTTCTGGGTGGTATCTACAAAAGAAAGGTGAGTCTTGTCTTCTTCAGCTTGGAATTAGGATATGGTCATGTATCATTTGAGAAAGTATGGATGAAGTGAACCCCGAGGAATGATGGTATAACAAGGCAAGGAGAAATTGATCAGGAGAAATGTGTGGCTGGTGTCTACCTTCTCCTGGACTGTTATTTGAGAAAGAAATACTTTTTTCTTTTTTCTTTTATAAAACCATTGTTACCTGGGAGTTTCCATTATAACCTTTGGTCTTAAGTCTTATGAATAACATCCCTACACCCCTTTTTTAAATCTCTGAGCTCTGTTTACTTCTTCCATATTTTATAATTATTCATTTGTTTATTTGCTTGTCAGATATGTGCCATCTTCAATAGACTGACTACAAGACAGAGGAGGATAGGCGCTTTTGTTGCTTTGCTCATTATTGGGTATCTGGTGTCTGTTTCAGTTCTTAACTCATAGTAAGTAGGTTTGCAACACATATCTGTGAATGTACAGATCATTGGAATGCAAAAATAATTTGAGTAGATATTTTGAAACTATTCTTTATTTAATTCCTTCATGTTAAAATCCAAGCAATCACCAAGGGAAATTCAATTCTGGTGTAATTGATTGGTTTGGGGACAACAGCAGCTGGGCCTCAGAAGCTCCTCAGACAATTCCAAAAGCACAGCCAAAGTTGAAAATGACTATCATGACAGTTTCTCAGAAAAACACAATCCCTCATCACAAATGATAAGGTATTGCCTACTGAGATATTTTGAGATTTCACATGCAACCATCTTATCAGATCTTTTGACTAGTTTACTGACACAATACATGGGGAGCAGGATCAAGAGAAGTAAAAAATTAATCTACAGAGATATAATGTCATTCTATTGGGTCCTTTTATAGATGGTAAAGTCAGACATAAAAAAATAAAGCCTAGGAAATAACTCAGAGGAATAACAAAGATCACAGCACTTTACAACCTGATGTAATCTTGGATGTGATTGACACTCAGTCGATGCTTTTGTTCTGATCACCTCAACAATATCATACTTCTGACTGCATTTCTCTGTTAGTGGCCAATACATTAAGCTGCTTATCAATAGCTACACCAAAGAGTTTCTTTGTAAAGATGGCAGTTTGAGACAAGAATTACTAATCACCCAATATAACGCACTATATAAATTTTCTTAGTTAATAAACCCATATACACATAGCATACATGACAGACCATATGCTGTATGGTTTCATGAATACAGAGATTCGTTGGAACCTCTGGGTAAGTTTGGCTATGATAATAGTTTCTAATATGAGCCTCTGGATTTTCCTGTACTTTCACATTTATGATTCAATAAAAGGTTGCCAATATTTCTCTGCTTCCAAAGCTAATTCCCTTTCTATATTGATCTGCACAAAATAATTTTATCAGCACTATTAGTTAATTGCAAATCTGTACTATGGGGCTGCCTTTTTTTTCTACCGTTCTGGTGTGTAATAGAAGAGTTCGACAAGGGTGACCATCTTCCAATGTGTGTTCTACAAAATTATTGATGTAACTGATTGCTATACTTTCTTTCTTCCTCTGCTTCGCATTAATAAGAATAGTTGAAAGACTAGTTCTATCTTTTTGAGAGAAGAGAATTGCTCTTATTTGTCAGCTAGCAGAAAATTATATGCCGAACTTTACAGAACTGGGTAATCATATCCTCTCTATGTAACACTAGCATATCTTTCAGTGATAACTTAAAAGTTTAACACTAGCCCTCATTACTGTTTTTGATTATATGAGTAAGAGAAATAAATTACATGTGTTGGATCACAGACGTAGAGGTATTTTGGAATCCCACAATAGTTAAAGTGTTAGCAATATTTATTGAATTATATAATAGTCACAGATATTCATGTTTTATTTTTAAACTTTACAACTTTAACATGGAGATTAAATAGCATATACTAAACAATGAATAGGTCAACCAAAAAAATCAAAGGGGAAATAAAAAAAAATACATGGAGACAAATGAAAAAGAGAACAATGATCCAAAATCTTTGAAATACAGCAAAAGCTGTTCTAAGAGGGAAGTTTATAGCAATACAGGTCTACCTGAAGAAGCAAGAAAAATCTCAAATAAACAACTTAACTTTACTCCTAGAAGAGTTAGAAAAAGAACAAACAAAACCCAAAACTAGTAGGAGGAAAGTAATAATAAAGATAATAAATATTAGATGGGACGCCTGGGTGGCTCAGTTGGTTAAGCCACTGCCTTTGGCTCAGGTCATGATCCCAGCATCCTGGGATCGAGTCCCGCATCGGGCTCCTTGCTCAGCAAGAGCCTGCTTCTCCGTCTGCCTCTGCCTGCCACTCTGTCTACCTGTGCTCACTCTGACAAATAAATAAATAAAATCTTTTTAAAAAAAATATAATAAATATTAGAGAAGATTAGATTAAATAGATTAAATTAAAAGATTAGATTAAATTAGATTAAATAAAGATTAGAAAAGAATAATAAAGATTAGAGAAGAAATAAATGAAACAAAAACTAAAAAACAATAGAACAGATCAATGAAACCAGGAGCTGAGTCTTTGAAAGATCAACAAAACTGGTTAACCTTTAGCCAGACTTATAAACAAAAAAGAGAGAGGACTCAAACAAACACATTTAGAAATGAAAGAGGTGAAATAACAATGGGCACAACAGAAATACAAAGGATTCAAGAGAATATTATGAAATATTGAATGAATATTATGAATATTATGAAATATTATGAATATTATAAATATTCAAGAGAATATTATGAAAACTTATATGGCAACAAATTGGACAACTTAGAAGAAATGGATAAATTCCTAGAAACATAGAACTTCACAAAACTGAATCAGGAAGAAATAGAAAATTTAAACAGACTGATTACCAACAATGAAATAGAATCAGTGATCAAAAAACTCCTGAAACAAAAGTCCAGGACAAAACTTTATAGGAGAATTCTACCAAACATTGAATTAATATCTATTCTTCTCAAACTATTTAAAAAACGTATTAAATTAATTTAATAAATTAAATTAATATCTATTCTTCTCAAACTATTTAAAAAAGTAGAAGAGGAAGGAGAGCTTCCAAATTCATTCTATGAGACCAACATTACCCTGATACCAAAACCACATAAAAACACTTCCAGAGAGAGAGAGAAAGAGAAAGAGAGAACACTACAGGGCAATATCTCTAAATGAACATAGATGCAAAAATTCTCAAGAAAATATTAGCAAATAAAATCCAACAATACATTAAAAAAATCATTCACTGTGATCAAGTGGGATTTATTCCTGGGATGCAAGGTTATTTGTAAATCAATCAACAGGATGCACAACACATCAACAGAAGAAAGGATAAAAACCATATGATCACTTCAATAGATGCAGAAAAAGCATTTGACAAAGTACAACATCCATTCATCCTAAAAACCCTCAACAAAGTTGGTTTAGGGGGCACATACCTCAACGTAATAGAGGCTATAACTGAAAAACCCATAGCTAACATAATCAATGGTGAAGAACTGAGCTTTTCCTCCAAGCTCAGGAACAAGATAAGAATGTCCACTCTCACCACTTTTATTCAACTGTACTGGATGTCCTAACTGTAGTGATCAGATAAGAAAAAGAAATAAAAGGCATCCAAATCAGAAAGAAGTCAAATTATCACTATTTCATGCATTCTACCAAGAAAAAGTGGTACCATCTTCATATGTATAACCAACATTTGATTCTCATGTACATGCATAGTCTACTAAATGCATATAATATGTATGTACATATGTATTTCTAAAAATGTACATAAATGCATATATAAGAGCACAAATTATTAGCTTTTATAAAAATTTTGAATGTTTAATTTTTCTCAAAAAAAAAAAAGAATCTTGGACAACTTTAAACACACTCCAAATAAGAATTTGATATTTAAGAGCTACCCTATGACCCAGCAATCGCACTACAGGGTATTCACCCTAAAGATACAAACATAGTGATCCAAAGTGCCATGTGCACTCGAATATTTATAGCAGCAATGTCCACAATAGCCAAACTATGGAAAGAACCTAGATGTCCATCAACAGATGAATGGATAAAGAAAGTGTGGTGTATACATACAATGCAATACTATGCAGCCATCAAAAGAAGTGAAATCTGGCCATTTGCAACAATGTGGGTGGAACTAGAGGATATTATGCTGAGCAAAATAAATCAATCAGAGAAAGATAATTATCATATGATATCTCTGATATGAGGAATTTGAAAGGCAGGGCAGGGGGTCATGGGGGGTAGGGAAGGAAAAAATGAAACAAGATGGGATTGGGAGGGAGACAAACCATAACAGACTCTTATTCTCAGGAAACAAACTGAGAGTGGCTCGGTAGGTGAGGGGTAAGGGTAGGGGAGCTTGTTATGGACATTGGGGAGGGTATGTGCTATGGTGAGTGATGTGAAAAATGTAAGCCTGATGATTCAAAGACCTGTACCCCTGGGGCAAATAATAGATTAAATGTTAATAAAATTTTTGTGATATTTATAAGTATTATAACTATATATTATATATTTGCATATGATATACACAAATTATTATTTAAGTGATATATTGAATGCATACTAAGCCATATACTCACATACATTCATGAGGTGATTGAAATCATGAAATAAATCCATAGGGATTTCCATATCTAAATTCATTGAGTTTATTCCTTTTTTTTTAAGATCTTGTTTATTTATCTGACAGAGAGAGAGATCACAAGTAGGCAGAGAGGCAGGCAGAGAGAGAGGGAGAAACAGGCTCCCTGCTGAGCAGAGAGCCTGATGTGGGGCTTGATCTCAGGACCCTGAGACCATGACCTGAGCTGAAGGCAGAGGCTTAACCCACTAAGCCACCCAGGTGCCCCGAGTTTATTCCATTTTAAAAAAATTCTTGTAAGATAAGGTACATCAACCTTGAAGTCACACTGATGAACCAAACCCAGACGTTGTTTTTATGTATTTAAAGCATGAAATATATAAACTTATTTTGTGCAAGTACATTAGGCCTTCAATAAAATATACTGTTATTATTATATATCAAGCAAAAACATCTTCAATTCTCACATTGAACATGTGAAGTGTGACTTCATATAATGCTATACACAAGAGATACATACAACTCTTACTGATTTTATGGACCATGTATGTATCTACTGAACTATAATTTTGTCAGACTCAATGGAAATATTTACCATGTTGAGTATGAGGCCAAAAAGTCAAGGGAAGTTCATGGATCTCCAGTGTCAAAATTTAACTTTACTAGATACTCATGATGCAACCAAATATACAAATGAAAACAAATATTTAGAACTGGACTGTATGCCTTGATATCACTAGTTCAGGCAATAAAATATAGGCAAAACTTCACCTTCTGGTAAACCTTTCCTTTTCAACACTATGCAGACTAATTATCACATAAATTTTGAAAGAAATTCCCATGGCCTTTCTAAAAATATTTCTGGATTTTCAAAAGTGAAGCATTTGTGAAGGTTCTCACCTCTCAAGATGTCTAATTAGCTCTCCTTGTGCATTGAGACCTACAAGTTTCTTTCAAGATTCAAAGCTAAAGTTAGAAACTTAATTTCAAACGATATCAAAACCCAGTTTGATAGCACTTTGATTTTTCAATATAAAATGAAATGCTTGAGAAACTGTAGGCAAATTACCATGTTAAATTATAGGCATCTGTCAATGTTTCAGCCTTTTTAAAACGTTTTTTGCAAGTTATTGAAATTATAACAGATAACTCTGAATTTTCCTTTTTGTATAAGTATGAGAAGAATGAAATTAGAACCATATGTTAACTATTAAAGACAAAAATGATATTGCTTCATTTTTCTGATACATAAATATTACTGTGAATTCCATACAAAATAACATGTCTGCATCTATTACTTGCAGAATTCTTATCTGGAATACATATATGTTAAAAGAATGTAAAAGGAATACATATATGTTAACGTTGAAATTATAAAGAGAGAGATGGCTTAAAAAAATGATGTTTAATTATGTTTTGGAAACCAAACTGTTCTAGAAGAATCTTTTTCCTGTATCTAGTGGAATTTATTCATGACCAGTGTAATATCCTTAACACATTCACAAGTTCCTATAATTTCAGAAAAAAATGTTGTTCAAGATATAGTTATACAAAAAAGTTCTTCTTTGTGCATCTGAAGTTCTAATTTATCTGGGCATCCTATAATCTTATTTGCTAAATCTGACAGCTCTATGATAAAAAAAGTTAGAAGTAACTTAAATATTCATCAATGCAATAATTATATAACACAATACATTCCAGGCACTATTCCAAGTACTTTCCAAATTTCTCTGATAAATTTCTTGCACATCTAGTCCTATTTTGGTTTCTGCTTCTGAGGTGATCCAAACAAACACAGAAAGTCTACTGGTACAAGTGGTCCAGAATGTTGCTGGTGACAGATTTGATGTTAATGATTCTTCTTATGAATTTATTATGATTGTATACCTAAGCCCTGGAAATCTTGGCAATACAATCTTGTCTTCAAAGCTAGTTGTATTTTTTATCTTTTCCCCCAATGATAATGATTTCTCCACTAGGGAAATAAACTGGAGTTAGCAGAGCATTATTTCCATATGACCTGGGAATTCTTCCAATGATCTAGAGATCATATAATATATTCCTTGAGACTTGAGTCATGTGATATTATGCATGTCATCACTGCCAGTCATCTCGGACATAAGCAGGAAGGCAGAACACCTCGCAGAGGCAAAAGCAGCAACCAGGTTTTCTTCACTCTGCTTGGGTATCAATAGACTTCCAACACCAGGGGGCAGTAAGGTGGTGCTATCCATTCTATACAGACGTTTGAAATAATTCAAATGAAGAGATTTCACCAGCAGATGGCCAAGAAATCATTTTGATAGGATTTAGTTGAATTATTATTTGACGCGCTCTGGTGTTAAAAACTTTTTAAAAAGTTAAAAAAATTAAAAGAAGTCTTCTGAATGGTTGTATCATTTGGAGTTATGGAGTTTCATTTGTTAATTTAAAAAATAATTTACTGTTTTGATTACTTGAAGGAGGGAATTTTTTTTGATCTTTGACCAAGAATTGCCATAAGGTACATGTTTGTTTTCAAGAAATCATCTTTACTTTCATTATAAATTACAAATGTCAATCATATGACGTTCTAAAAAAGGCAAAACTATTGCGATAGAGTACAGATCTAGTTTTCAGGGGCTATAAATGGAAGGAGGAGGAACTTTGTGGATAATAAAACTGTCCTATATTCTGATTGTGGTGTGAATACATACTATAAATTTGTCAAAACCTATATAATATCCACTAGAAAGGATATATTTTACCGTATCCAGGTTAAAAAATAAGTAGATATGTAAATACTGTTTATTTCCTGGCCACTGTTTTTTTATATTTCTTGAAATATTACTAGTAATCATTGAATAATTTATTGACAATACAATAGGTAGCCTTTTATGCAACAAAAACATGGGGAATTTCATATTCAAGAAACAAGATATAAAGAGCAATATAAAATAATTCAGCCATTATATAAGAAGAGATTATTAAAAAGCAAAAGCAGACAAACTTGAAAAATAATCATACAGAAATCCTGGAAATGGAGATATAATATTTGAAATAAGAAATAAATGCTTACTCTCAAGTCACTTTATATTGAAATATTACTTTAAATCATTGAAATTAGCGACAACTGAATCCCTATTGCTGAGTAGCACATTATGTAACAATTATTTAAAAAAACAATTTGTCTTGGTAAGCTTGCAGAATTGGTCAGAGATCCTAGCAAATCCACTCCATAGAGATGACACAAAGTCAGGAATAAGTGTAATTACTATGGAAGGTAATTCTTGCTGAATATGTGGTCACTTATAAAAGTATAAAATATATTAAAAAGTTCATAACCATGTGACATAGAAGACAAAAACAGGATATTTCATGCCCTTCAAAATAAGATATAATAGAGTAATAGGGGAAAAAGTTTGAAATAGTTAAAACATTTATTTGTAGAATAAAATATGGATCATAAAAGCAGGAAAACTTGAAAAATAGTCACATAGAAATCTTGGATGTGGAAATGTAATGTTGGAAATAAATTATGTGGATTAAATCATGAAGAATAAACACAGTTGAATAGACAATCAGTGAACTGGAAGACTAATGTGAAGAAATCACTCAATTAAACATTAAAATACAAAGAGAAAAAAATAAGAGGGATTAAGTAAGTTGTAGACTGAGAAGTTAAAAACAGGTTTTTGTTTTTGTTTTTGTTTTTTTAAATAAATGATTCCAAAAACGTGAATGTGCACTACTCATTGAGGCTGTTAGAAACTATTACAGTCCTTCTCCTTCCTAGAGTCTGTTAAGACTTTGGCTCATTGGTGAGAAAAGTTGACTATTTTTATTTTTTGCTATGATAGAGAATTTTGTATCAGAATATGCTCTCACAGAGTAAGAAGGAAAGCTGAGTGCACTTAGAAGACTCATAGAACTTCCAAATCGAGTAGGGCTTCAGGAGCTAAGATCCCAGAGTACAAAGAAAGGTGAGCCCTGAATTCAGCTCAATTTACAATTTGAGACATTTATAGATTTCTAAATAGTGACTGAGGGGTGCCTGGGTGTCTCAGTGAGTTAAAGCCTCTGCTTTCGGCTCAGGTCATGATCCCAGGGTCCTGGGATCGAGCCCCACATCGGTCTCTCTGCTCCGTGGAGAGCCTGCTTCCTCCTCTCTCTCCCTGCCTACCTCTCTTGCCTACTTGTAATCTCTGTCTGTCAAATAAATAAATAAAATCTTTAAAAAAAAATAGTGACTGAAAGATAGAAACAGCCAAGCCCTTGAGAGTATCATGTGTTTGGGAAGAAAAGTCAATGCTTTCATGGCAAACACATGAAGGAGGCCTCTGGTGAACATGCCAGATTTTCAGTTGGGAATTTTGTATATTTACCACTGAGGAAGAAAACCAAAAATAGAACAAGCTTCGCAAATACTGAATCCCAACTACCAGTCAGCTCAATCTCTGATCTAATTACTCTATCACAGTATTAATTGCGTACCAGAAGAAAAGTAATTCCACTTTATAGAATTTTAGTATTACCTAAGCCTTTAGTCTTTTTAAATTATATGTTTTATTTTAAGGTATTTGTAGATATGTGTTCTGTTAAGAAATAAAAGAGATCCCATGTGCTCTTTGCTCAGTTTTTCCAAAGAGAGCATCTTGCAAAACTATACCACAATGTTACAACCACAATATTTCCATCACCAGAAAGATTTCTTATGTGCCTTATAGTATCTATAACATGTTCTTCATGTTCTACCTCTAGCTTAACCCCCAAAACCACTATTCTGTTTTTCATTTCTGTAATTTTATCCTTCCCCAAATGTTATATAAATGAAATCATACAGTAAGTACCTTTTGGGATTGACTTTTTTCACTTGGCATAATTTTCTGGAGAGTCATGCAAATTGTTGCATGTGTAAATAGTTTTTTCATTTTTATTGTTCGGTATTATTCCAAGCTATGGATGAACCACGGTTTTTATAGCCATAGACACATTGAAGATTATTTAGTTTGCTTCTAGATTTTGGCTATTATGAACAAAACAGCTATACTCATTCATGTACAAAATTTTGTGTTAACTTAAGTTTTAAATTATCTGGTAAAATTCCTGAGAGTTATCTAATTGCTGGGTCATCTGATAGTTGCATATTAAGTGAGTTAAGAGACTGCCAAACTATTTTCCAGTGGGGTTGTATCATTTTATATTCCCACAGGAAATGTGTGTTGTCCATATCTTTGCCAGCATTTGGTGTTACTATTTTTTATTATAGATGTTCTGTCATTTATGTGATCTCATTGTGATTTTATTTTGCATTTTCTTTGCTGGCTAATACTGTTAAGCTTCTTCTCATGTGTTTATTTGCTATTTGTATATATTCTTCAGTAAAGGTCTATTCATGTTTTTTGTCCATTTTGAATTGGATTTTTTAAAAGGATTTTATTTATTTATTTAAGAGGATTTATTTACTTGACAGAGCACAAGCAGGGGGAGCAGGAGAAGGAGAAGCAGGCTCCCTGCTCAGCAGGGGCTCTATCCCAGGACTCTGGGATCATGACCTGAGCTGAATAATGGCAGGCACTTAACAGACTGAGTCACCCAGGAGCCCCAAATTTTTTCTTTTCTTTTTTTTTACTGTTGAGGTTTTTTTTTTTTTTTTAATTTATTTATTTGACAGAGAGAGAGATCACAAGGAGGCAGAGAGGCAGGCATAGAGAGAGGGGGAAGCAGGCTCCCTGCTGAACAGAGAGCCCGATGTGGGGCTCCATCCCAGGACCCTGAGAAAATGACCTGAGCTGAAGGCAGAGGCTTTAACCCATGGAGCCACCCAGGCACCTCTACTGTTGAGTTTTGAGAGTTCTTTCTGTATTCTAGATACTTGTCCTTCGATAGAGATCTTGTTTGCAAATACTTTCTCATACTTTCTACCTTTCCTTTCATTCTCTTAGCAGGGTTTTAACAGAGAAAAATTTTTAAATTTTGATGAAGTTCAATTTATATTTCTTTCTTTTATGGATCATGCTTTTGATGTAAGAAATATTGCCTAATCCCAGATCCCAAAAGTTCTCTCCGATTTTTTTGAAGAGATTTATATTTTGCATTTAAATCTGTGATCCATTTTGAGTTAAATTTTTGTGTAAGGTGTGAATCTTAAGTTGAGTTTTTTTAATTTATCCATCCATCCAACCATCCATCCATCTATCCATCAATAGCTATTGCTTATGGATGGCCATTTGTTCATTGGTTGAAATAATCGTCTTTCTACCATTGAGTTGCACTTAAATATTTGTCAGAAAGTTGAACATATTAATGTGGGGTCTATCTCTGAGTTTTCTATTCTATTTCATTGGGTTATGTATCTATCTCTCTGCCAGTAGTGCGGCCATATAATGTGTTGACATTGGGTAGATGGATTCATTTCACTTTATTCTACACAGATTAAAGACTGAACATTAATAGACCGCTAAATATTATACAAATTTGATGGCCACTCAAGTCTCATCACTTTCAAGGTACAAGATCTAGATGATTTATGGGCATATTTAACCAAAACCTCAAAAAACACATCAAAAAAAATATCTTCTAGAGCTTAGAAAAAGCAGTTATTCTCCCTAAATCATTTTTAAAACTAGTATAATATCAGTATCAAAGCTATGTAATTAAACTTCAATTAAAATAAAAATTATAAGCCATTATTTTTGCTTAAATATTTTGCTTAAACATAAAATTTTGCTTAAACATAAAAATTCTAAACAAGATACAAGCAAACCAACTAAGATATTTCTAAAACAAAATATCATTATTATTACGGTTTATGTTAGCCTTGCATGTATGCTTTGATTTTAAATTGTCACAGCATTGTCAGACGAAAAGAGCAAAAACAAATGATCATTTCTGTAGATTTACTTAAAAAAAAAAGAGGGCATTTCATGAATTTAAAAAATCTTAACTGAAACTTTATTGAATTGGTAAATGATATCTCTCAAAATCTGACAGAAAACAATGTACCTTATGTACATAATATAAAAATTAACCAAATCTTGGATATAAAGTGAGAAAATGACTACAGGTCCTTTCAATTTCATTGGCTCATCCTAAGATTACTTTAATATCAAGAAGAATGGATCTATATTTGACTTCATTACTTACTTATTAATTAGAGCCCAGACACTGTGAAATTACATGTTCAGTTGTACATTACTATCTATAAAGAAGATAAGCCCAAAGATTACATGTTTTGCAGGTAGGACATTAACGAGTTTCGTCTCCATTTGCAAACTCATATTAACCATCATTGATCTATTTACCTAGGATTCTGACTTACCATTTGACGGGTTTTCTCTAATGAATTTGACAGATTTTTAACATATATCCATTTATTTTTTATGAGAGGTGTGTTTTTAATTTTGAAAATTATACTTCATCAGCACTTAAAATAGAAACATTAGAGATGTTTATGTTAAGGTAGGGAATAATGCATGCTCACTACTTTATTTATTATATCATCTTTATTATATAAGATTAAACTATAAGTTTGTCATTCTGTTCATTTGTAAAGAAATATTTATAAGAAAATAAGCAGAAATTAAAAAATGGGTAAAGACGGTATGGAAGTGTTCATTATGCAATATACTGTTCTTAGTATCTTCCTGGCATGCGCAAAACAACATGCTAATTCAATGGATATTTAATGCCTTCACAACATTCCAGCCACAACCATGAGGTTTCATCTGTGAACAGTAATTTTTAATAGTGGGATAGCTTAAGTGTTTTATAACATTTTGAGGCAAGTAATGATTTCAGTTGACAAATCTCATTTAACATCTTTAATGAAAATGGATCCATTGTATGTGGATCTTTTAGCACCCCTTATTTCATGCTATGAGTATTTATTAAACAGTCATTCTGTACCAGGCACTGTACCAGGCACTTACCACTACTAATGTAGTGGTTAATGGCAGGTGTTCATCTAGGAACACTGTCCTTATGAGAACCCAGGGAAAGATGCCAGGGTGATTAAGCCTCCAAAGTGATCTGTAAACCAGTAAATGTCTCCATGTATCCTAAGAATTTTACTTTCAAGACTTAATGTCAAAGAAATCAGTAAAATCACCAACAAAGAGTATTGACACTATGAGTCGTGTTTGACATCTCCCTCTCCATTCTCCCTGTTGATCACTCCTCTTCACACTTCCACATATTTTTGCTTCTCAACCATCCTTCTGGAAGACTGTCAACTCCAGGCAGGACAAATAATTGGGTTTTCTCAAACAGCTGTACACAGAACCATTGGAAGTCTTTTTGAAAAGTAAATTTCTCATATTATTAGTTTACTAAAAAACAAACCACAGCAGAACAAAAGAAGCAGAGAAAACTAACCAACCAAGAACATATCAATATGTATAAAAACGTATAATTTAAAAATGAATTAAAACACAGTTTTCTCATAATGTATCTACCTCATGCTACTTAAGGTGTAGACCATGAATTATTTTCAGTCATCAAAAATGCTTATTAGTGCCCTAACCAGATAGGTATTAGGAGTCAGACTATTTTTTTCAATTTTTAAATTTTTTAATTAGTTTCAAAGGTAGGGTTTAATGATTCATCTGTTGCATATAACACTCAGTGCTCATTACATCAAGTGTCCTCTTTAATGCCCACCACCCAATTACCCCAGACCCCCACTCACCCTCTCTCCAGCAACCCTGTTTGTTTCCTATAGTTAAGAGTCTCTCGTGGTTTGCCTCCCTCTCAATTTTCATTTTATCTTATTTTTCCTTCCCTACCCCTATGTTCATTTGTTTTGTTTCTTAAATTCTACTATGAGTGAAATCATATGGTATTTGTCTTTCTCTGACTTCTTTCACTTAGTGTAATACTCTCTAATTCCATCCATGTCATTGCAAATGGCAAGATTTCATTCTTTTTTTTTAAAGATTTTATTTATTTATTTGACAGAGATCATAAGTAGGCAGAGAGGCAGGCAGAGAGAGGAGGAGGAAGAAGGCTCCCCGCTGAGCAGAGAGCCCGAGGGCTCGATATCAAGACCCTGAGATCATGATCTGAGCTGAAGGCAGAGGCTTTAACCCACTGAGCCACCCAGGCGCCCCGATTTCATTCTTTTTGATGGCTGAGTAATATTCCATTGTATGTATATACTGCCTCTTCTTTATCCATTCCTCTGTCAGTGGACACCTGTACTCTTTCCATATTTTTGCTATTGTGGACATTGTTGCTATAAGCATTGGGGTGCATATGCCCCCTCAAATCCCTATGTTTGTATCCTTTGGATAAAAATACCCAATACTGTAATTAATTGCTGGGTTATAGGGTAGTTCTATTTTTAACATTTTCAGGAACCTCCATACTGTTTTCCAGACTGGCTGTACCAGTTTGCATTCCCACCATTAATGTAAGAGGGTCCCCTTTCTCTGTATCCTCTCCAGTATCTGTTGGTTCCTATTTGTTAATTTAGCCATTCTGCCAGGTGTGAAATGATACCTCATTGTGGTAGCATAGACATTTTTTTTTAAGCATAGACATTTTAATAATATTTGTTCTTCCAACCCATGAGCATGGAATGTTTTTCCATTTCTTTGTTTCTTCCTCAATTTCTTTCATAGGTGTTCTTCAGTTTTCAGAGTACAGATCCTTTACCTCTTTGGTTAAGTTTATTCCTAGGTATCTTACAGTTTTTGGTGCAATTGTAAATGGGATGGAGTTCCTTGATGTCTCTTTCTTCTGCCTCATTATTAGTATATAGAAATACAAGTGACATCTGTGCATTGATTTTATATCCTGCAGCTTTGCTGAATTCCTATATGAGTTTAGCAATTTTTAGGTGGAGTCCTTTGGGTTTTCTACATAGAGGTTCATGTCATCTGTGAAGAGTGGACGTTTGACTTCTTTGCCAATTGGGATGCCTTTTATTTCTTTTTATTGCTGAGGCTAGGATTTCTAGCACTATGTTGAACAACAGTGGTAAGAGTGGACATCCCTGTCATGTTCCTGAACGTAGAGGACAACCTCTCAGTTTTTCCCCATTGAGGATAATATTTACTGTGGGTCTCTTGTATGTGGCTTTTATAATATTGAGGTATGTTCCTTCTGTCCCTACACTGTGGAGAGTTTTATCAAGACAGATGCTGTATTTTGTCAAATGCTTTTTCTGTATCTATTGAAAAGATCATGTGATTCTTGCCCTTTCTTTTAATGTGGTGTATCACTTTGATTGATTTGCTGATATTGAGCCAACCTTGCAGCTCAGGAATGAATCCCATTTGGTCTTGAATCCTTCCAACGTATTTTTGGATCTTATTAGCTAGTATCTTGGTGAGAAATTTTGCATGCATTTCTTCCAGATTACCTAATTTGTTGGCATGTAATTGCTCATAATATTCTCTTAGAATTGTTTGTATTTCTTTGGTGTTGGTTGTGATCTCTCTCTTTCATTCATAATTTTATTTATTTGATTCCTTTCTCTTTTCTTTTTTAATAAGTCTGATTAGGAGTTTATCAATCTTATTAATTCTTTCAAAGAACCAGCTCCTAGTTTCAGAAATTAGGAGTACAATATGAGGAATTGTATGACAAGTTGATATTACCAACACAATTTTTTTTTTAAATTTTACAAAAGTTTCTTGCTGGACAGAAAAGAAAATATTAAAGAAAAGAAACAGGATTTCACCAAAAATATTTTAAAAGTATATCATCTAAGTACTATATTAAGTTATATATAAAAGTATATTAAAAATTGCCAGTTTATTGGTTTAATATGTTTATAAGTTAGTTATTCAATTTTGACTCATATTCTGTTATTACCTATGATAATATTAACAACTTTGAGTGTCCTATTTTTGAAAATAGTCAGGGAAAAACCAGATAACCACAGGTGAAATGTAAATTCCCAAAGTGTACTGGAGAACAGGCTCATAAAATCTGTAAATTTCCTTGTAATTCAAGCTCTCTATGTGCCAAAAACTCAGGTTAGGCAGTATTTTCATATTCTGTTCTTATATTTCTTACCAAATAATAAAAATTTTCTTTACACTCCTTAAATTCATGTACATGGTAGCTGCATATTTAAGCTTCAATGATAGTATACAAACTGCATTTATTTATTTATTTAGGTAAGGGCATTTGTGGTTTGACGACATTTCTTTAAGATTTTTAAAAATTTATTTAATTGAGAGAAAGAGAGAGTGAGAGAATGAGCAGGGAGAGGGGCAGAGGCAGAGGGAGAAGCAGACTCCTTGCTGAGCAGGGAGCCATTCAGGTCTTGATCCCAGGACCCGGAGATCATGATCTGAACCAAAGGCAAAGGCTTAACCAGCTGAGCCACCCAGATGCCCCTCTTCTTACTATTTTGAAAGTGAATCCAATTCTTGCCCTCTGTACCAAGAACAATGGTGAAATACATAATCAGTGTAGTGCTTTTTTTGCCCCAAAGGGATTTCTTTCCTAATTAAAAATTAAAGGTAGCAATAAGATTTTAAAGTTTCCTCTTAAGTGAAATATTTTTTCTATCAGATCTTAGTCATAATGAGTAAATATGGCCATTATCTATTATAAATGAGTTATTCAATTCATAATGTTACATATTTTGTAAGGTGGCCAGTCTGATTGCATGAATGGACATAGACCCGGAGAGTAACATTTTAATCCTTTTGCAAAATGCTAAGTATTTTTGACACAATATGTTGGCGTAGTGACAGAGTCCATAGGGATGTTATTCTGGGTTTGAGGGAAATTGTTAAAGAAAAGGCTGACAGGAACATCTTTGAACAAGCTCAGAGAAATTCTCTCCTGTGTTTTCCTGACCCTGATAATCCCAGTTTTACTGAAAAATAATGCTCTATAGAAAGCAGATGCTAGAAAACTCATTGATATCTGTCATTACATGTTAGACCACCAATTAGAAATGTATATTTCCATCTAGAATAGTGTCACATAATCTTCCTATCTAAAAGGAAAAATTCCTCAATAACTTAGTATGTATTTTTACATTTTGATAAACAGGATTGGCAGAACTTCTGTCATTTTAAAGTCAGTGGAAGAATACTACTCAACAATCTTGATCAGAAATTATACAAAAAATAATATCCAGGCAAATATGGCTCACAATATCTACTTATATGCATAAAACTTGAGCCCCAGACCTCGTTTTTATGTTAGATTAAAAAAAAATGAGAATATTTGTTTGAAGTCCTCCCCCAAATAAAACCAGATAAAAAAATTATTGGTTTTTAAATAAGTGGAATATGTTGAGATGTACACATGCATGTTATTGGAAAAATAGCATTACCTCTTAAAGTTCTCTCGTTTTGGTCTTATAAGTCAAATGCAACGAACTGACCAAATCTCCTGAACTAAACAGTGTTGGTATTTTGACCAAAATGACCTCTTATTTGCTCTAACATTACAAAGTACGGTTCAGTTTCCTACCTTGAAAGTCATCTCATTTGGCATGGGCTTAGTTATTTCCTTTACTTCCTCTACCTGTAAATTTCTATAAGATAATGCCATAGAGCTCCTGTCTAAATGTTAAAACCAGTAATTTTCAATATGCTTAATACTTTTATATATGTTTTGTCATATTTAGCTTAATTATTAAAGAATTCAGCAGTGTAGTTCTGCTTTGGGTTCTACTGATGCATTCTACAAGAGCCACATTGTTGTTAAAAGAAATGTAGTACATCCAGATTTGATTACGCGTCATCTGTTGACTATGAAATACCTGCTTGACAAAGCCCGTATTTTCGATGGCGTCAGGCCACCTATTTCTACAAAGCTGAAGTTCTATCTCCCCAGTTTGCAACTCTGAGAGGCAGCAGAATTTAATAAGAAATCTAATACTGAGCACCACCTGTAGGTATTGTAAATTTTATGTTGTAAATGTTCCAGTAATCAAACCAATGAAAATAAGTGCATAGGGAAGACACAACTTTTTGTCTTTGGAAATCATTTTATGGCTTTTGGCAGCAGATTTGGCTGCCGAAAGCAGCCAAATACATTACCATTTGGTAATGGTTAATGTATTTTAAGTTTCCTCTTTACTTATTCACTTGATGAAGCCAAGAAAGTCTCTACATAGAGTTCCAAGAGGCTAAAAGAAGCCAAACTTGGATTCAAATTTTGCTTCAGATAATGGGAAGGGGGGCGATGCATATATGAGTGATTAAAATGAGGTTTCACTCTATCCGTACATTAAGATAATACATGATATGCCAGGGAGTCATCTTCTAGCTTCACAGAAAAGCCAAGAATTCTCTTTGAGTTCTCATTCAGCCCTCAGCTTTGCATCCTTCTTGATTTTTCTCCCTGAAAAGAATTCAATAATTTTAATATTTCATATTAAGTTTTGGGAATGGTCCCATTGGAATTCTACTCACTGGTGGGCAAGGTATCAGAGTGAATCTTTCATTTCTCCAAAGAGCAGTTCATGTAATTTCTGCTATTAGAAATTTAGTTCCCCTGAAAGCTATCATTTTGTGTTGTGCTAATATTTTAGAAATACAACCTTTTAAAAGTAGTCTCCTTTACTGCCAGGTTCCAGAGTGTTTATTTGTCAGGGGCATGACTCCAATTCAATTAACAGAATTGTGGTTCTTGCTTTTTTAGGAACCATAATAATGTTTCTTTTAATGTTTATAGGCTTAATCTTATTTTGCAGTATTTTAGAGTCCTTTTGGCTTATAACAAAGTTAGGGGAAAATAAACAAGGGCCTGGTGACCTTGGTTCAACTCTGGTCTCTGCTACTTACTAACTGAATAAGGAAAGTCATTTGGTTTCTCAAAGAGAATGTTGACCTGTTTATCAAATGAGATTAAAATGACCTTTGACTCTCTCTCCTGACTGTAAACTGAATCACAATATATGATAATGCATGCATAATTCTGCTCAAACCTGTAGGCTATATTGCAAATTTAAGATAATTTTAGTTCCAGCGAGTATATATGTGAAGTGTAAAGGACCCATGATGAGACACTTATAATCAAAGCCATCATTTCTGCTGTAAGGCAATGTGTCTGTTAGAATTTATTAATCATATAATATGATCTTGATAATTTTCTGGATGTTTTAGGTACTTAAATAGACAGACATTCATGCATGCACACATGTAGTTCACATGCATGTGTGTGTGTGTGTATGTGTGTGTGCATACACACACTATATGATAAACTTCCATGAAGCAATTTACAGTGTAGTTCCAGGTGAAAGATGAACCCTCGTGCAGGGTCTTTGCAGGGTCCTATATATTTGAATTGTTCATTTGTGTGACGTATCCAGACTATGTGCTAGGAGACTTCAAGGAAGAGGACATTTTTATGGATAGTAGAGTGTCTCAGATAATGTTATAGGAATCTGTGAATAATAGAGTTGTTTTCATTTGCAAATCAGTTTGGGTCTCTCTATCCTTATTTCCTACCAGTCTCCTTCCCCAAGCTCCTTCTCTCAAGCTCAAGATTACTCTTGCCTGGAACGTGTTCCCTCTGCCTAAACTACTCTTTCTTAAGAAGGCCCTTTAACTCACTTCCCCGAATTATTCAGGTCTTCATTCATGTGTTCCTTGTGAATAGCCCTTCCCAGACCACCCTCTGTGAAATAGCTGCCCTATCCTGACCCAACTCACTCTCCTGCCCTTACACCGTCCACTGATTTCATAGCACTTATCAGTCACCGACTTTCTGCTACATAGTTGTGCGATCATTGGAGGTAGGTGCTATCCGTAGGTGAAGGTACCGACGAATAGAGGGGATTTTGTGAATGTCCCAATGTAACACATTTGATAGTGGAGTGAGGATCTCGGCCCTTTTAGACATTCTAGAATTTTGTAATGAATCTACCATTTGTGGCTGGTGTCAGTGGGCTTGTGGGTCCAACTTAACCTACTTTCGCCCACGATTAGACTTTTCTAATTGCATGTTACACTTAAATGAGAAAAATCACTTCTGGGCTAATATTTGTAATTATTTTAAACTCACGTTTGGCCAAACAGCTCAAGTGTTTTATATCATACTTCAACATTTTCTGTTCCACCATATATTGAATTGCTCAAGTCTGTCAGTTAGAAGAGTTAGTAGAGCGGTGGTTGAAAGTGTGGGCTGTGGAGCCAGAAACCAGAGCATGATGTTCTTAGGCTGAGCACCTTGGGAAATTCACTGATTCTCCCGGCCTGAATTTCATCTGTAAGAGACCATCAGCTCTACCGGACTTTTGTGAGGAGGTGGTAAGTCAGTACATGTGAGTACTTGGCACAGTCTGGTTTTGTACAAATGCAGTATATATCTATCTGTGTAATGATATGATGTATTGCTTTTTACCATAAGTACTGAGGTATTTCTTAAATTGTTCTTACTGTAGAATAATTTTAGATTTACGTAAAAGTGGCGGAGATAATAAAGAGATTTTCTGTTTCCCATCACCCAGCTTTTTTTAGTGTTAATGTGTCCTATAACCATGGTCCTTAGAAAGTGGATTAGTGGTTATGAAGGGACTAGAGGGTATCTGGGGATTTATGGAATGGATAACTAAAGCACACAAGGTTTCTTTTTGTAACTTCATGGGGTGTGTTCTCAGGGTCCTGGAACGTAGCTCCACGTTGGGTTCCCTAGTCAGCCAGGAGTCTGCTTCTCCCTCTCTGCTGCCCACCCCCTGCTCATGCTCTCTTTCTCAAATAGATAAAAGCTTTTTTAAAAAAAACCAACTCATTGTAACTTCAAATGGATGAATTATATCTCAATAACACTTTAAAAAATAAGTAGTTTCTTCAGAAATAAATTTAAATACTGAGATATATAATGTGATGAGGCTTAAGCATATCTTGGAATAATATAGAGCACATGGTTGTTGTATCACAGAGAACCTGAGTACACTATGTAAAGGGAGTAGACGAGGGATGTCTAGAAAAAATATGTTTTACATGTATCTCCACAGTTTAGGAAAATGATGAATGTAATGTTTCCTAACAGTAGTGACATAGTGTTAGAACATGAGCAAAACTGAATATAGAATGTAGATTTTCTGAATCCTGGCCACCAGGTAGGTGATATCTGAACGTGGGCTCACACAAAAGCCGCCTGCTTGCTACGGGCTGAAGTTCAAGGGAGAACCAATCTCTGTCTTCAGGCAGAAGCAGCAAGGAGGGGGAGGATGAATTTTTTTGAAGGAGAGATTTAGTTTCAGCCGTGTATTAGAATGAGAAATGAAAAGCTGGTCCTCTGGCTAAAACTGAGTTACATGTATGGGTTTTTCTTTTTTTTTTTCAGGTGAGAAAAGGCCTTAACATTTACTGAGCATTTCCATTGTTTAGGCGTGGGCTCACAGAAAAGAAAGGTCAAGTACAGCTATTTTGGGCCCCAGAAAATTGCCATCACAAATTGGCATTGAAAAAGGAAGGACGACAGGAATTAATAATATGAGATTCTCATGTTGTGATTAGATGTAAACTGGGAGAGATTTACTAGAGATTAGAGGAAGTGTGTATGGGAAGCCGAGGGATTAGCCAAACTGGCTTGTTTATAAACCCACTTGAAATATTAGGAATGTATTTTTGTAAGAAAACACTTCCAAGTCATAGAGAAGAAAAAAAATCATTTTGTTTCTGATGAGAGTCTCTTTTAAGTTCCTGGACCCAATTCTAACATCCTCACACCACCAGAAAGGAACACTCAGACACTAGCTGAGTGTCCTATGATTCAACTCCATTCTGACCCTCTCTACCCTGAGAAAGTGTGTGATTCCACAGGTTAAGGGCTCAGTCCTACGAGGTGGCCCTACGCCCTTTGGACACCAGTGGCAAGCCCAGCTTGTTCCCCATCTTCTGGCGGGCTGGCTAAGATTGGGAAGGTCCAAGAACACCGCTTGGATTTCAGGTACCGGTCATGAGTGCAGGCTGGAATCTGTTCTTCTGACCCACTGGTTATAATCAGGTTTCCATGACCTCCTTGGGTTCAGTAAATTTGCTTCAGAGGCTCACAGAACTCCAAAACACTTTACTTACTGAGTTATTGGCTTGTTATAAAAGGATGTGATAGAGGATACAGATTAACATCCAGATGGAAGGATACCTAGGGGAAGGTATAGGGAAATGGCATGGCGTTTCGGAACTGTATTATTCATAGAATTCCAAGCATGTTACTGGCCCCAGATCTCTAAACATTGACCAACCTGGACACTCCCCGAACTCTGTCCTTCTGGGTTCATTACGTGGAAGCTTCATTGCATAGGTATGACTGATTATATTAGATTGTGCATTGATTCAATCTCCAACCCCTCTCAACACCCTGGAGGTCAGGCAGGTAGGAATGAAAGTTCTAACCCTCTAATCACAAAGTTATTCTGACCACCCACCATCCTTGGGTGGAGTGCCAAAGCCAGATCATTAACATAAAAAAAACAAAACACCTTTGTTGCTTTTCATCACTCAGGAAATTCCAAGAGTTTTGGGAGCTCTGCCAGAAGCAGAAGTAAAAGCAAATATACATCATATTATAAATCATAATACCATATGATTTCACTAGTAAAATCATTTTTTTTAAAAAAGATTAATTTATTTATATATATATATATATAGAGAGAGAGAGAGAGAGAGAGCAGGCATGCAAACCGGGGGAGGAGCAGAAGGAGAGGGAGAGAGAAAAAAAAAATCCTCAAGCAGATCCCTCCATGATCATGGAGCCCCAGGCCTCCTGTATCCTAGGACTCTGAGATCATGATCTGAGCTGAAATGAGGAGTCGGATGCTTAACCACCTGAGCCACCCAGGCACCCCTAGTAAATTAATATTTTTTAATCAGTTAATTATAGCCATATGATTTATGTGTATATATTGTATAGATATATATTTGTACTTTCAAAGTTCTTTTGATGTTGGTGAGTTATTGAAAATATAAAAGTGGTTAAGTAATTCGGAAAATTAATTTTTGGGTCACATTTTTGGTGGAAGGCATATCCCTCATATGATTGATGTACCATCTTATGGAAAATAGAAACATTAGTTGAAGGATAAAATTTGGTATAGAATTATAAGAGTTGTTCTGATAAATTTTAATGATAATAAAACACTGTCCAGCACCTGAAAATGGCCACCACATGATGGGGTTTTTTCATGCAAAGGTATTTAATAGAGAATTCTTCAAAAAAAGTGAGTAAATCAAATGGGTCTTCAGGAAATACTACCGCTTCAATAATTATTTACTAGGGTATTGTTGAACCCCACAGGGAACAGTCTCATTTAAACAAAGCTTTGAATATGTCCTCCTGATTTTTAGTGTTCGAGGCAAGATAATTCCTCTGGAGAAAAGTCAAGTAATGTTAGCGTTCAAATTCTTACCTAAAGTTAATTATGCAGAGTATTGCAGAGGAGATCGGAAAGATGGAAAATATGAAAGTTGGTTTCATTTTCTTTTTTTTTTTTAATTTCTTTTCAGTGTTCCAAAATTCATTGTTTATGTACCATACCCAGTACTCCATGCAATACGTGCCCTCCTTAATACCCCCCACCAGGCTCACCCAACCTCCCACCCTCTTCCCCTCCAAAACCCTCAGTTAGTTCCTCAGAGTCCACACTCTCTCATGATTTGTCTCCCCCTCTGATTTCCCCCAACTTACTTCTCTCCATCTCCCCATGTCCTCCATGTTACTTGTTATGCTCCACAAATAAGTGAAACCATTTGATAATTGACTCTCTCAGCTTGATTTATTTCACTCAGCATAATCTCTTCCAGTCCCATCCATGTTGATACAAAAGTCGGGTATTCATCCTTTCTGATGGAGGCATAATAGTCCATAGTGTATATGGACCACATCTTCCTTATCCATTCGTCCGTTGAAGGGCATCTTGGTTCTTTCCACAGTTTGGCGACCGTGGCCATTGCTGTTATGAACATTGGGGTACAGATGGCTCTTCTTTTCACCACATCTGTATTTTTGGGGTAAATACCCAGCTTTCATTTTCAATTGCTTTACAATCCCAAGCATCATATATACAAAACACATGTTTACTTTCTGTGTGATGGATAAGGTGGTGATATTTGTGGTCTGATACAGTAAAAGATATTTTAGATATTTTACCTTTTGATATCCAAATGATCTTGACTGTTACACTAAACAGCTGGGTGACATAAGACAACTATTTTTTTTTAAAGATACTATTTATTTATTTGTCAGAGGAGAGGGGGAGAGAGAGCGAGCGGGCACAGGCAGACAGAGTGGCAGGCAGAGGCAGAGAGAGAAGCAGGCTCCCTGCCGAGCAAGGAGCCCGATGTGGGACTCGATCCCAGGACACTGGGATCATGACCTGAACCGAAGGCAGCTGCTTAACCAACTGAGCCAGGCGTCCCTATTTTTTTTTTTTTTTAAGATTTATTTGACAGAGAGAGAGAGAGCATAGCAAGCAGAGCAGCTGGCAGAGGGAGAGAGAGAAGCAGGCCTGCCTAGCAGGGAGCCTGATGTGGGGCTCGATCCTGAGACTCTGGGATCAGACACCCAACGACTGAGCCACCCAGGCGCCCATAAGACAACTATTTTAATCTTAATTATGGGAGAGGACTTTCTTTCTAGGCCTGTCAGATATGAACATTATAAGATGTATGGTGAGAAGGAAGAACAGAAACTCAGTAAAATTTGAAGAAAGTGAGTTATGCTGGGTTGCTTTCAGGTGGGGTTTACAAGAGGAAGACACAAACACACATACATAATGCTATATATGTGTGAAATGTGCAGAGCTAAAAATATTCTGTTGTGGTGTAAAGTCATTATTTGAAGCCTATGTTCTATAAATAAATGAACAAATGAACAAAATGAAAAAAATGAACAAAAGAAAAGCTTGACATATGTGGTGAGAAGGTAACAGACGAATGTCCCAAATAAACTTCTTACAACCTCAGTGCAGGCAGGGGATTTTAAAGGGGAAAGGAAGGGGAGATAAGTCTCAAATGTTAAGCAGCTAAAATCCAAGGTTAATTATAACTCTTCAGAGGAACATCTAGACTCTAGTCGTGGTTGTCTGTCTGTCTTGAACAAATCCCGGGTTGTGATCATTTGACTGTCACGTGCTTTTACTTTGGCATCAGTTGCGTTTTTTATGTTCCCTGCTGAGCTTTAAAAATATTATTATCTTGGTTACAATTTAAGCTTTAGATTGTGTTTGAGAGTTCTGTGCAGGAGTATTAACATAGTTTGCTTTGGTTGTAAGTCAGGGTTTTTCTCCTGTTCACCTTCCTTTCAAACAATTCAAGGCAGAAGAGAAAGGCAGGCCTTCAAAATGGTGTCAGTTCTGCAACAAATGGGTCAAGGAGGGCATCAGGAAGCAAACACATTCAGGTTTGAATGCCCCCCACCCCACCCCAGCCCCCAGGGCTATAGCTAGGATGAAAGAGCATTGAGTTAGGCCAACAGAACTCTGGATCAGATAAGAAGGTCATCATTACTGCTTCTTTTCCAGCTGGGAGATACCTTTATTCAACAATCTCATTCACATTGCTATTTGGGTAGGCCCTGGGGTCAATACCCTTTTGCTAACTCAGTCTCAACTAATATAGCAAGAAAGATTTTTGTTTTCTTGTTTTAAAGAAGTAATTTTTTTGGGTAAGATTTTATTTATTTATTTGATGGACAGAGATCACAAGTAGGCAGAGAGGCAGGCGGAGAGAGAGGAGGAAGCAGGTTCCCACAGAGCAGAAAGCCTGAAGCAGGGCTTGATCCCAGGAACCTGGGATCATGACCTGAGGCTTTAACCCACTGAGCCACCCAGGCGTCCCTAAAGAAGTATTTTTAAAAAGGCATCTAGACATAGTAACTCAGTTTCTTATTTTCCACCAGGTAACTCTCATTACCATTGTAATCTTGATACTTGGGGCCTCTAAGAGCCAACTATTAGTCAATGTCTCATCTGTGGTTTCCTGCAGGAGTCTGTCTGTCTCAGGAAAATCCCCCCTAGAAAGCATATGTTCCTTCCTAATAGCCGGGCTAATCTGCAAAAAGAAATACAAGAATTTGTCCTTTTGTCTCTGAGTAAATGTAAGGTTAGCATGTAGGCTGCGGGAGGGATGAATGGAGATGCATGCTGAGCTAGCCTTTTCATGACACTACCTGCCCTGTTGTCCTCGGCTAACCAGCCAAATTCTAATGATTCCCAGGGGAAGGACTGCAGCAGCCATGAAATAAGTTGCTTGCATTTCCCACTGTGAGAAGCAGGATTTGCTAATATTCCCCAGCTGCTGGTTCGCTGAATGAACCACTGCATTGAGGCTGATGCCAGACTTCTGATGGGCTGCTGCCCAGGTCCTGTTTGCCATTGGAGTGGTACTAAAGCAGGCCCATTGGAGGGAGGTGTAGCCTTCCCTTTTGGACAACACTGGCTCAAGGTCTCTGCATTAACCTGGCCAAACCTTTCTTGGCATTGTTCTGCACTCATACAGTCTTCCCACCCATGTCTCCTCCCTTCCCTTTCCTTCTCCGCAGATGTTCACTTGCATTACAGTCTGAAGGCGCTTTTCATCTGTCCTATAATAATCTCTTGCACCTTAAATTTTTTCTTTAAAGATTTTATTTATTTATTTTTCAGAGAGAGGCAGAGAGCACAAGCAGGAGGAAGCCAGCCAGAGGGAGAAGCAGGCTCCCTGCTGAGCAAGGAGCCCCATGCAGGACTCAATCCCAGGACCCTGGGATCATGATCGGAGCCAAAGGCAGAGACGTTCAACCGACTGAGCCACTCAGGTGCCCTGCACCTTTAATTTGTGAAAAAGCCTCTCAGGTCCAAACTGATGATATAAGATAGAGCTTAAAATTTTGTTTGTTTGTTTTATATATGTGGTAGAATGAGGGTAAAGAAACCTGAGTCAGTTTTTTGTTTTTGTTTTTGTTTTTCTCTTTTTTGGTCTTTAAAACTGTCCATCGGGCTTTTGGTTAGGTCACGTCTTCCAAATGTTGGTTTGAAATTGAGTCTCATCTGTCTTTGTACTTCTCTATATTATGTGATGCGGCCATAAGAAATTTCTGTTTTGGTAGGTCAAACAATTGTCAATACCATTGCATCTACTAAGGAAATCTGGGAAGTCATATCTATTCACAAGGATGGCAAACATGGAAAATTACACATGAAAGATTTGCATGTGATAAGCCTGCCTAGCTCACGTATTTCTACTTTTGTTTATTGGCCTGAAATCAAACACCTACCCAATTACAACTGCAGAGGAGGCTGGGAAATGTAGTCCGAGCCTTCACTCAGGAAGGATAAACAGGTTTGGTTGATCAGATGTCAGTAACAGTGACATTCTGATAACAAAAGCCATTTCATCCTCGTTCCTCCTGCCAGGGGCTAGACCTACTTCCTGCATCTAATCATAAATAAAAGATTTTAAAGGGTGCAAGTCTTTTCCAACCATCAGTCCCAGATAGGAAGCTTCCAAGTCTAGTGTGACCTATCAACTAACAAGTTAAATTATATGTCCTCCCCCACCTTTGTCCATATAAACCTGATATAGGATATTAAACCAGGGGCAGGGTAATTGAACTAAAACCTTTTATTTCTTGTATTCCCTGGCCCAACATTTTTTTTCCCCCCTCAACTTAATGGCAGCTACCTTGAGGCTGTTAGAAATAATGGCATTAGGTGAGAAGGGCATACTCATATATATGTCACAATGTGAATATTCCTAAGACTTTACCACTCAAAGCTGCTTGTGTCTTATCCCATACTTTTGAAGTATAGAGGCAATCAATTTTTCTAACACTTTAAAGCCCTAAATTACTATCTCTATTCACTTTCATTTCTTCATACAAATAGACAGATTCTTTTTTGCATTTAACTTTTTTCTCGTGTCTCTTTGTTCACAGCAGAGTACAAGGCAAAATACATTATTATTCGGAATCTTTATGGTCTTTTCACCGAGATTTAGACTCAAGGGTCTGCTCTCTATGGGTACTTATTTTACTAAATATTTTTGTGCTACTGCATAAATGATTATTCATATTTCCAACCACAAGTGCCTTTTCAATTATGCTCCAGATGTAACTGGGTAAAGACTCTTAAGGAGGAGCTTTGCAGGAAATTTCAACATATTTTCAATTTTGAAAGTTTCCCTTTAAAAATACAGTGTTCGCCATCACCTTTTCTGCATATCTGGCTTATTTCCATGTCAATGGTTATCAAAAACAACTTAGTAAAAGGCGATTTATTTTCCAAAGCTTGAAGTTTGAGAATTGTTTACAAGCAGTGTCTCTTGGAAGGCTGGGGGAGAAATCAAAACTCTGCTCTCAGTCTTGCATGTCAGAATGTGCTGGTGTCCCCCCAGTCCCAGGTCCTTGGTCTTTTCCCAGGATAAATTAGATAGTGATTAGCTAGAGACCTCTCGAAGGTAACCTACCACATGTGTCTTCACCCCATTCAACTCATTTTTATTATCCACATCGTCACCATCAACAAAATCTGCTAGGGTAGAGCCACTTCGGGTCCAGTTAATCTAGAAGGTTTCCCTTGTTCTAGAGCTAACACTGTTTGGATTCTAGAAATACCCTCCAAGACTGCACTTTTTTTTTTTTTTTAATGTATTCATTTGAGGCGGAGAGATACTGTGGAGGCTGAGAAAAATTAAGGCCATCCCACCTCAGGTTTAGCCTTAGCATAAGTACAGCCATCTTAGCTTGGGCAGCCATCTGGGGCCCAAGGGTTGAACTTTCCCCTACTTTACTTTAGTTCCAGAGACCCCCACCCTGCTTTAGTTCCAAGAAAGTACCCCACCCTGCAACACCCCGGCAGCAGCTAATCAGCTTAAACTACCAGGACAGCTAGGCGGTTGCATCACGGGGACCAGATGTTGAAAAAAAGCTTATCTTACTAAACCACCAGGGGGGCGCAAGCCAAAGGTATGTGTCTCTGAAGTGATGGAAAATTATAGTGTGTTAAGTGCTTTAAAAATGCTATATAAACCCTTGGTTTTGAGTGCTCGGGGTTCTTGTTGAAACCTGCTGTGCCGGGCAGATACCTGGACCCCAGCTAACTGGAAATAAACCTTGCTGTGTGACTTGCATTACCGAGAGTGTTCTATGTCTATTTGAGGAGTGGTCGACTCCGTACCCTAACAATACAGAGAGAAAGCATGAGCAGGGGGAGGGGCAGAAGGAGAGGGGAACAGAGAGAGAAGCAGACTCCCTGCTGAGCTGGGAGCCTGACATGGGGCTCCATCCCAGGACCCAGAGATCATGACCTGAGCCGAAAGCAGATGCTTAACCATCTGAGGCACCCAGGCACCCCCAAGACTGGACCCTTAAACATGGCGCTTAAAAAAAGTACACACAATCATGTGTATTATGAAAGAATTCAAATCTGAATGACCACTTCACTTTCAGCATTCTTTCAGTCTTGACTCAGAATAAGCTTGTCTCCAGCCATATTATTAGGACTCTATGAAGATTATTTCCTTTTTTTTGGTGACTTTAATCTGGTGACCAATCCCTAACCCTGCTTACTTTAGGGCTTCTTCCACACTATGGAGTTAGTCACCCATGCAGAGAGAATATTAGAACCTGAGCATATGGTCCATTCATGTGAACCAGAGTGAATGTAAGGATGAAAATCACTTTACTTATTCACTTCTACATTATGCCTACATTTCCAACTAGATTGCCAACCAAGACATGTTCCTGTTTTTGTGTGGAAAATGACCACCTAATACTTTACTGATGAAATGCATTTCATTTTAGCCATGAAAATGTAAAAATGGGTATTAATATAATATATGAATGAGCACATGTATTTTATAAGGCATATTTCCAACATTAAGAAATCCAGATACATGTATAGCTATAGACATATCTCAATATATTTTAAAAAATCAAGAAATATAAGTTTTCTTTTGGTAAGTACTATCATCAACATAATATTAGAAGGGAGGTAGCATAAAAGTCATAGTCAAAACCCTAGTTGTTGCTCATGGATAAATAGGCCAGGTTTTTTCTTCTCTGAAAACCCATTAGCAATATATATAGAAAGAACTGCAATAACAATAATTTAATTCTATTATACAATAAGGAAATGAGGTAAAACCAAAACCAATAATTTTGTTCACATATATTTATGACAGCTTTTTTGTATTATAGCAAAAACAAACCAGAGCTCTAAAATTATACCAAAAAGCAAAGTAATAGTAGAACAAAGCAAACAATGCTGCAGATATAGAATTGGAAAAGTACCAGTTCAATTATTTTATATAAAGTTAATGAGATGTTATACAGGTGCCAGACTGATGTTTATAGCTAATCTTGACATGCAAACTAAAAAATATGATCATGTTATTTTTCAAAACTGAAAGACAAAGACACTCATTAAATTATAAACAGTAGTTATTTCAGGGATGGCAAAGTTATATTTTATTGGCATTTTTTACTTTGTTTTTTACATATCTATAATAAACATGTTCTTTATACCTGAAACCAACAAGCCTTATTAAGATAATTTCGTTGTATTTATTTTGTAAGAGGATTAAAAACCAGTTTTCTTTCTGTTTTCCAATACTCGCTTTTCACAACTCTATGTAAGAGCACAGTGTGGCATAAATATTACTTTCTTCTGTCATTGGACAGATTGCAAAACAACTGTGAAATAATTGTAGCTTCTCCGTCTTCTGCCCAAATGGGCCAGCACTCCCCTGCAAATCTCCAACCTCGTGAGGTCTCACTGCAGAGAGCACAAAGAGAAGAGCTTCTGTTCCCATGGAGAGTTGCACCCTGACATGTGAGCCTGGCTCAGTGGACTCCCAGAACCTTAGGCTTTCTGGGTGTAGATTGCTTGGCCTGAATTGCATTATCTCCTACCCCTTACTGCCCATCTTTGAGGGTTTTGTCCCTTTGGGTCACCCTGACATAAACCCTTAAATCCTGTAAGTAAATTCTTGGAAGAATTTATAGCCAAAAGCAAAATCAATGAAATTTAAATAGCCAAAAAATAATATTGGCACTCTCTTTTTCTTAAAAAAGATTTATTTATTTGAGAGAAAGAGAGAGAGAGAGAGACCACAAGCAGGGGGAGGGGCAGATGGAGAAGGAGAAGCAGACTCCCTGCTTTCCTGTTGAGTAAGGAACCCCCCACTCCCCGAAATGGGGACTCAGTCCCAGGACCCTGAGATCATGACCTGAGCTGAAGGCAGAAGCTTAACCAACTGAGACACCCAGGTGCCCCAATATTGACACTCTTATTAGTTAAATTTGACTTAAGACAAATACCTTGTCATGTAAATTAAATTAAATAAATAATAAAATAACACATAAATAAATATATATAAATAAAAAATTAAAAGCTAAAATATGTATTTAACCTCAAAAACCATATAATTTTGTTGTCTGCATATTTTAATAATTTTGGTGTCTCTCTGACCCCTTTCTACATACAACTCTAGAGCCCTTTCTTATTTCTTTATGAAAAATCAAGAGGGAAAATTTTGCACTCCAGACAGGATTAAAAGGTATTGTCTTCACATCACCACTCAGAAACAATTGATTATTTTTCAAATTAAATTAAAAATTCATAAATTACCTCTAGAATTTATAATTTAGAATAATAATGATGTTAAGGAAGGTGATGTAATGGAATAAGTCTGTTTTTGGAGAGAGGAATAGTGGGAATGTGAATCATTGCTGGAGAAAAACACCACCAACGGAGAGAAATACTGATGTTTTACAAAACACAACTACAAGAAAGTAAAATGAAATTATGCTAAGTATTTTTATTTCCAGTTATTTTGGGGATTAAAAACATAATGTAAAAGTTTATTCTAACCTATTATTTTTTTTGTTTCCTACCAAGTGAAGGTCAGGATCTTGCTTATCACAAAATACCTGAAATAAAACGAATTAAATTTACAATCTCAACTCAAAAGTATTAAAAAAAGCTTAATACTTCTTAGTATTTGAAACCACTTAATATCAACTTGTCCAGCAAATGTTAAGGAACATTGAAAATACAGATCTTCCTCATCCTGATAAACCTATCCTAGGTTGAAAATATCATTATGTCGGAAATACATTTAACACACCTAACCTACCAAACATCGTACTTACCTTAGCCTCATCTACCTTAAACATGTTCAGAACACTTCCATGAGCCTACAGTTGGGCAAGATCATCCAACAGTGTACCATCAAGTGTTCACTATTTCATGTAATTCATTGAATACTCTACTGAAAGTGAAAAGTAGGATGGTTGTAGGAGGGCAGGTGGTTGTCAGTGTAGGGGTTGTTTACCCTTGTGACTGCATGGTTGCTGGGACCTGCCAGTATCATGAGAGGATGAGGCTATATATTGATGGCTCCAGAAAAGATCCAAATTCAAAATTCAAAGTATGGTTTCTACTAGATGCAGATCAACTCTGCACCATCATCAAGTCAAAATATCCTACGTCAAACTCTGGCAAGCCAGGGACCATCTATGAATAAATTGTTCCTCTTATTAGATACCTGAAGCCATTAGATTCATAATAAATCAGTTATTTCCCATGTACCAGAGCATCTTATTTTTGCCATTGAAGACACTATTTTTTTAAAATTTTTATTTATTTGTCAGAGAGAGAGGGAGAGAGAGAGTGAGCACAGGCAGACAGAGTGGCAGGCAGAGGCAGAGGGAGAAGCAGGCTCCCTGCCGAGCAAGGAGCCCGATGTGGGACTCGATCCCAGGACGCTGGGATCATGACCTGAGCCGAAGGCAGCCGCTAAA
The DNA here is from genome assembly GCA_004024625.1 of Mellivora capensis. NCBI lineage: Eukaryota > Metazoa > Chordata > Mammalia > Carnivora > Mustelidae > Mellivora > Mellivora capensis. The sequence continues at coordinate 6,811 of PISX010014081.1, read as the reverse complement.
CCAACTAAGCCACCCAGGTGTCCCTGAAGACACTATTTTAATGTGGTGTGAAAGTGAACTGGGTTATTAAGTTACACACTTTAAATTAATCAAGATTTGTAGGACCCATGTCATTATAGTGATTTTCCTATGCCTCATTTTATCTTTCTGTCCTGTTTTTTTCTTCATTTTTCTTTTTTTTTTTAATTTTATTTTATTTTATGTTTTTTTCAGTGTTCCAACATTCATCATTTATGCACCACACCCAGTGTTCCATGCAATACGTGCCCTCCTTAATACCCACTACCAGGCTCACCCAACCTCCCACACCCCTTCCCTCCAAAACCCTATTTGTTTCTGAGTCTATAGTCTCTCATGCTTTGTCTCCCCCTCCAAGTTCCCCCAACTCACTTCTCCTCTCCATCTCCCAATGTCCTCCGTATTATTCCTTATGCTCCACAAGTAAGTGAAACCATATGATAATTGACTCTCTCTGCTTGACTTATTTCACTCAGCATAATCTCTTCCAGTCCCATCCATGTTGATACAAAAGTTGGGTATTCATCCTTTCTGATGGAGGTGTAATACTCCATAGTGTATATGGACCACATCTTTATCCATTCATCCGTTGAAGGGCATCTTTGTTCTTTCCACAGTTTGGCGACCGTGGCCAAGACGTACAAATGGCTATCAGACACATGAAAAAATGTTCATCATCACTAGCCATCAGGGAGATTCAGATCAAAACCACATTGAGATACCACCTCACACCAGTTAGAATGGCCAAAATCAATAAGACAGTAAACAAGTGTTGGAGAGGATGTGGAAAAAGGGGAACCCTCTTACACTGTTGGTGGGAATGCAAGTTGGTGCAGCCATTTTGGGAAACAGTGTGGAGATTCTTTAAGAAATTAAAAATAGATCTTCCCTATGATCCTGCAATTGCACTATTGGGTATTTACCCCAAAGATACAGATGTAGTAAAAAGAAGGGCCATCTGTACCCCAATGTTCTCTGTCCTGTTTTTAACTCAACACACAGACGCGCGCGCGCACGCGCACATACACACATGTTTGTTCAGTTGGAATTAACCACTGGATTAATTAGATACTTTTTAGAATCCTAATGCATCGTTCTTTGGTATTGTTTTGTTTTCTGTGTCTTCAGCTTTACGTATTAAGCTTTGGGTCAGAATAATAAAAGAAAACATTGTAATGACAGAAATGTATAAAGGTTTTCAGTCTAAGTGTACCACATTTCAATTTTTAAATACACTGCTCTTATTTTAAATCTGCATAAATAAGCTGATTATGAAAAACATATGCAGATAGAGGTTCACTTTTTTATGGTTATTGACAATAATACAGACAAAGGCAGTAAGGACTAGGAGACAGAAAAGAGCATTAGCATCCCTGACATTTTATCTGTTATATGGCTAATAGTTTCAATAAAATCGGTTTACATATGAAAATATTTTGAAAGAACTTGAGATGTAAGTACTGGCATAATGGGTGAGCAGAAGTATAATTTTCCTGAAGGCCAAGTGTGTGGAGCTTTAGGATGACAGCTGTCAGCGGTACGAAAGCCCAAAGACCGATATGTAGCAGCCTTCCTGGTCTCACTTCAGTTCTCAGTGGTCCACATAAGACAGTAACTCATATTCACTGTAATCAGCATAATGAGCTTCTCTCTTGCAATGATGTATCAGAACAAATAAGAGACACTGTTCTTTAATACTGAACATAAAGGATAGTATTGTATACATTTAGAATTTGTTACATGTATTAACTAATACAGTAAGATCCAATGTGCTAGGAATGACGAGGACATGTGATAAATTTAGATTTGGATACTTTTCTCAAATGCATTTCATAGGTTTTTAAAAGTCTCCAATATGATAATAATTGGCGCTATAAACATTAGCTACAGAAAATCTTTTTTCTAACTTTAGACACATGGATAAAAGTCATCTCAGTTTGCAGTTTCAGTTCATACCACTGACATGAGATTGATTAAGTTATTTATATTTGTATTGGTTTTAGATATTGTAGTCTTAAATTGATGCAGTAAAAATGACAAGATTCAACCATTCAGTATTTCCGTTCTGTAGGTCCCAATAGCTGATCATCAGCAATCCCCCACGTAGAACTACAGCATAAAATCAGGGCAAATTGGGAATATTTTGAGACTTCACTTTTAATGGATTTGCTAAAGAACGTCAATCCATTTTTGGTGCTGTGTCTGATACCTTTCTTTTTTTTTAAGATTTTATTTATTTATTTGACAGAGATCACAAGTAGACAGAGAGGCAGGCAGGGAGAGAGAGGAGGAAGCAGGCTCCCTGCTGAGCAGAGAGCCCGATGTGGGGCTCAATCCCAGGACCCTGAGATCATGACCTGAGCCGAAGGCAGTGGCTTAAGCCACTGAGCCACCCAGGCGCCCCTGATACCTTTCTTATGCAATATTTACATTACATTAAAACCTATGTAAAACCTATGGGTATTAAGGAGGGCATGTATTGCCTGGAGCAATGGGTGTGGTGCATAAAGAATGATTTTGGAACACTGAAAAAAAATAAAATTAAATTAAAACACACACACACACACACACATACACACACAAAAACCTATGGACCAGATACCCACACTCATAAAAGCAAACAAACCAAAAAATCCAGCAATTCAGAGCTTGACAAGTAACCACAAATATACAAAAAATATTTTTAAAATTTCTTCAAAATATTCTATAGAAGATTATTTAATATTAAAGTTTGCCCAGTCGATTTTAAAAGACTTCTTCCAGACCCACAAGAATTTCAACATCAACTAGGAACAATTTCTGTATCCAAGTCATTATTCACAATCTTATATCCTTTGTGTTATTTTATGAAGTAATCTAATAATTACACACACTAAAAGCAATTTTAGGTGGAATTGCATTTATTTTTGATTGCATGTATGTATATGTACCTTTTTTGTACTTTTGATAATTATCTGCTGCTGCAATTTTGTAAAGAAATATAAATTAAAGGAATTGAGTTATTATAATTTTTAATTTAAAAGACTATAGACTGTTAGATTATTATCTATTAAATTTAGACTATTATTATTCAATTTAGACTATTAAATTTAGGCTATTAATTTAAAAGACTATACACTATTAGACAATAGCCTAATGACTACCTATTAAATGTATGCTGCTAATAAGAATATTTTAATTGTACGGTATTTTTTTAAAGATTTTATTTGTTTATTTGACAGGCAGAGATCACAGGTAGGCAGAGAGGCAGGCAGAGAGAGAGGAGGAAGCAGGCTCCCTGCCGAGCAGAGAGCCCGATATGGGGCTCAATCCCAGGACCCTGGGATCATGACCTGAGCTGAAGGCAGAGGCTTAACCCGCTGAGCCACCCAGGCGCCCCATAATTGTAGGGTATTTTAATTATAGAATATTTAATTGTAAGATAATTTTTCTAAATGTGTATCTTTTTATCCTATACCTACATCTGTATGAGCACCTATGCTTGTATCCATGTAGTTGTCATTGTGTCCGAGGTGGTCCAGCCGCTAACCTTGGCTATGATAGGTGATATCTCATACTGACAAATCAGTACGACTTGCCTTGGAGGGATCATCATTTTATTCACGCATATGCTTTATCTCATTTTTTCCTTATGATATTGTATTGCTACATTTCCATACAATGTTTTAACTATAAATATTAGGGGAAGGAAAAGAATATTAAAATGATCAGTAACAGTATACTTCTGTAGGTGGACTGGCAAAACAATGCCATAATTTGAAATGTAGAAAATAGGCTTTTATCATTCTACTTAGTTCCAGAAATATTTTAAATTTTATTTAATTAGCTTGATAGTCCATATCCGGTTATGACTTGCCATGTAAACAGAGTTAACAAGTGACAGATTGTTAGGATTTGTTGTCCCTTAAGACTATAACAAGATTTCTCACTTCTTGAACAAAGAAACTTATGGAGATATCTCCGTTATATTATTTCCATTATTTCCCCCTGAGATTTGTATATTCTAATGGCAGCAAGTTAATAGAGAAAGCCATTGAGATTACAATATTTAACAGGAAATAAGATTGACCTTGTACCCAGCTGGATGAGATGCACCTCCTCTGCCTTCTAGTACCAAACATTTCTTTCCATGATTAGTTTTCTGTTTTTGCCTTAACTTTCTCTTTGCTGCTTAAATCAAATTTTAGGTACTAAGTTCATTATTTATACTTTCACTCAAAGGCAATGGTATCTGCTTTGTAAGAGAAATTTCTCTTACTTTTACAAAGCACCATGAATGGTGCCCTTCCTTCAAACAGTTGTGGATTATCTGGCTCAGGAAGAGCCATACCTTATGTATGACTCTTTCCCTCAGCTTGCTATGCAGTCTTGAGCCTCTCCTGGCCATCAAAAGGGGGAAAATGATGCCAATTTATAGAACAATGCAGTAAAAATGTAGAAGGGCGGAGTTGATCCAATGCAGGCTTCAGATATCAGACTGTTCCTTTCCCTGAGGTGACCCAGTTACATTCTTGCCCTTGGGAAAGATTGGTCTTGCTTTCACCTTTGGAGAATAGAATAGAAATGGGATAAGAGCTTTTAGTTTCTTCTAGAAAGAGATGTTCCACGGACAACAGTGTCATCAGAAACCAGCCATGGTAGTGGGCATGATAACCTATATTTAATGATAAAAAGAGATAAGAGAGAAAACATACAAGTATGTGTCCTACTCAGGTTATATGATTCAATGTACAAACTGAGGGTTACCGGGTGTGGGGGGAGGGGTGGGTGCGGTAGGGATAAGGTAGCTAGGTTATGGACATTGGGGAGGGTATGTGCTATGGTGAGTGCTGTGAATTGTGTAAAACTGATGATTCACAGACCTGTACCCCTGGGACAAATAATACGGTATATGTTAATTTAAAAAAAATATCTCCTGATCACTTATCTGAGTAAGAGATGTGTCTCTGGGTTTATGTATTGAGAACTGAGATAAGTTCTAATTATATCAAAATAATGTATGTGTGTGTATATGGCAATAAATGTGATCTACTCAGAGAAAGATTTTCCTCCAATGTGTTAATGAAGTGTGATACTGACTTTGAGGAGACATTTCAGGATAATAAAATAGAATGATATTCCAAAGACTTAGAGTTGGATTTTTATTGTTTTAACATGCAAAAAGGGTGAGAAATCTATAATGCATTAGGATTTTTCACCATATTGGAAATGGAACTTTGATTTAATTGACAGTGAACATACACCTTATTTATACCCTGTTCCGTATAAATCTAGACTCTTCTTTGTGTGAGGCATCCTTTTTATTCTTCGAGATATTGGCTAAAATTCCCTTCTCCCTTGCCTTCTAGTTTAGTCTCCTCAGTTTTTCTACTCTACTTTAAGCCTGTCTATTTTTTCAGGTCCTAATATTAGTCACTGTACTTCCAGAGTCCCCACTTTATTCTCTATAGCATCACATTTTCCACTGAAATTCTTCTTGTCATTTAATTTCTTGAAAGTATTAGCTCTGTTATTTTAAAGTCCTTTTCTGATAACTTCAGTGTCTGGGCTTCCTGTTAGTCTGTGTCCTTGCCTCTTTTTTTCTCTCATTTCTCAACCTGTCTAGACTTTCTCATGCCTCTTACCCTCTCCCTATATACTGGCCATTGTGATGAAACATTTTATAAGTGACATACTGCTCTGTATGATGTTTCCATTTTGCAGAAGGCATTTCCTTTTGCTTTGGGTAAGGCAATTATGTAGAGGGAGATCCTCTAATCCAATCAGAGATGAGCCAGGGCAGGAGGACTAATTTATTTTTACTTCCTATTTGCTCTCAGTAGATAGTCCTTTGCTATGCTTAGATACCCTGAGCTTTGTGCATGGGTTCACAGTTCCAAAGGTGTCCCTCAGTCCCCGTGGAACAGTGGAAAAATTGCTACCAAATACTGGGCCTGTTTTGTTGGATTCCTCTCCTCTCTCAGATCCTTTGCAACTGGCAAGCTTAGTAATGCTTTCAAACAGATGTGACTGTGTGTGTGTGTGTGTGTGTGTGCGTGTGTGTGTGTGTGTTTGTACACACAGGCATGTGTATGTATATAAATTTTGCCCTCCTTTTCTGCTTGTCTTCTGATATCTTAGTTGGAAATAAACTGGTTTGCTTATCTAGGAAAAAGACCTTGCCTAGGAGCATCTACACTTTAGTGAACACAGTATGTCTGGACTTGTGATAAAGCGAAGAGAATTGATAATAAGTTTAATGACATTTTATCTATGCTGTCCTCCACGTGGCTCTGCTTACTCGAGTCAAGCTATTTTCTCTCACATTAACGGTGCGAGCAGAGGCTGTGTTCTCCCTGTCTCAGATAATGGGACAGAGTTTCCAAAGTGATGCAACAAAAAAAAAGGTCTATTTTCTTACCCACCATGTGATTTCACAAATCTTATTACTTGAGATTATGTGAAACTGGGAAATAACTCTATCTGGCGTGAAATAAAAGTATATTTCTTTAAGTATACTCTGTGGCTAGGTAAAATTTGGGAAAGTTTAGGTTAAAAACTTTGGATTTTCTCTTGTTAAAAACGGGGACACTATCCAGTTAATTGGTCACCCAGGTGCAGGTCCCCATGGTCAACTGTGGTCCCGAAGCAGATGAGCTTCCTTCCAACAAACTGCCAGAAGGTCAGTAGTAACTGAACACTATGTCACTAGTCCGATGTGCATCCACCTCCCTTCATCTCACCAGCTAAGCATCTTATCATTGCACATCATCCTAAGAAGGTTAAGCACAGTACAGTAAGGTATTTTGAGACA